>JALBCR010003544.1:0-112025 GCA_030710515.1 Abscondita cerata | reverse complement strand
TAATTAAAATTTTTCATAAATTTTGTTCCAAATGCTGGAAACCCTAATACAAAAATTTAAAGTGAATTACACATTTACAAAAATTGTTTATTTAGAGATTACCGATTAATTATACCAAAAACTTTACAACTTAAAGTGCTAGGGTTAATTTATCAAACACATACGGGAATCGTTAAAACAAAGTCGTACGCACGTTCATATTTTTGGAGGTTAAAAATGGTGAAAGAGCTATTCTCAAAAAGTCTTTTAAATTCGAGAAAATATAAATGTAATCTTAAATGGATTTCTAATGGATTACCAAAATACGCCTCACATTACTACAGAAAAATCTCCTGCTACATAATTATTAGGTAGTAATATTAGGACTAGATTACAACTATTAATTCCGGATCATAGTTATACTAAAAATAATAAAATTAAACGAAATAATTCAGAAAAAACAAGCTTATCAAAGAAAGTACTGGAAAGGTGAGAGAAATACAATATTTTCGGAAAGAGATAGTAAGTATACGCAATTACAAAAATACATCAAAACCATCCTGGATTGAAGGTGTTATAATTAACGGTTTAGGAAAGCAACTAGAAAGTTAGAATTCTAGAACTAGGTAATGTCATCTGTAAACGCCACAGCAATCAAATAATAAGAGGTTTTTCTACTACGAAGTTACCAATTGAAAAAAAGCGAAGGTTGTCCCAAACGATGTCAGACCGTCAGAGAGATTAACTTATGTATAATCATTTTTATTGTAATAATTATGTATCAATTTTATTGTAATTTGAAATTAAGGTGGAGGAATGTGATGTATATAGTAGGGATTATCTATATTGTAGCGCAAAGCGTAGCGCATTCACAATTCAGATGGAAAAAACATTTTGAAGAATTGCTTAATATTTACAAAATAAACTAAATACAAAATAAAATGAAATATCAAGAAAAACAAACGACGGCAAAAAAGGAAAAACTTGAATCCAAAAAAAGTGTGCATATCAAAGTTGTATTTTATTTTTTAGAAACCACGAATAATTCAATGCAGGGGGTAACGTGTACTGTTTAGAAACTTTCTCAGGATTTCTGAAATTGTAGAACAAACTTCATAATTTATTTTTAGTGCCCAGACCTACATTTCACTCGCGCATTTACGGTTAATTTTTAGTAAAAAGGTTGACGTTATAGAAAAATTGAAATGTTGCCAAAAATTTGTACAGAATAGCGAAAATAAAATTTTGAACCCTAATCACCCTTTTATAAGCTTATCTTAAGCAAATTTAAATTACCTTTTAAACTATACATAATAGGGTTTCCTATGGCTAACTGTAACAGTTTGTGTTATTCAATTACTCTTAGAAAATCCTCACACAAGCCAGCATTAAATAAGTCAAGAAACGCCGTTGAGTAGACAAAACGTTTGCAAAATAAAAAAACATGGATTTCATCTCTTTCATATTCAATTACGTTAAGAACTTTCAGGACCTGATTTTAATCGACGATTTAATTTCTGTTTACATACATTGGATATGCTAGGTGAAAACGAACATTTTTTTGATTATGTGCTGTTTACAGACGAATCGACTTTCCACAGTTTAGTAAATAGACATAATTTTCATCACTACACTGATATCAATTAGCATGCTATTATTAACCACCAGAATCGTTGGTCAATCAATGTGAGGAATGGAATATTAGGGTCAAGAGTAATAGGTCCATAGTTTTTTAGTAAAATATTAAATTGACATAGGTTTGATAGGATCTCTTTTGTTAAAAGCTTGATTGACGGTTTGTAAGATGTGCCATTAAATATTAGAGGGCAAATGTAGCTACAGCTGGATGGCGCTCAGGCACATTTCCAAATCAGAGTTCGAGAGAAACTTAACAGACGTTTTGAAATAAATGGATAGGTCACTGGACTTAACATGCATAGATTTTTTCTTATGGCGATATGTTAAGAATATTGTCTATGAAATGTCTCCCACCACATAAGATGACATGAAACGACGCATAAATGCTTTCAATTCAACATCACTTCAAGTGTTGAACAGTCCTTTGAATAAAAACTAGGTTAATGTTAGGGTATGTTTCACTAGCAATAAGTCGAAAAAAAGCCCATAATCAATAAATTGTATTTAAATCGTTGTAACAAGAACAATTATTATAAAATGATATGTCACTAATCATATATTTTATTTGACAAAACAAAACAATAAAAAACAACGGAACCTTGATAAAACTAAATAAAACGTATTTGCTCCCTTGAAAGGATAAGCTTTGAAAGTACAACCATTGATTATAAAAATGATATAACTACAACTATAACATTAAACATAATGTTCATTTAATCGAAAGTAACACCACTTTAGTAATAACGTTTTTAACACACCGTTTTTGTTTGAAACGCTTCTCACCCGAACAATGTCATATTTTCGGATGTGTATCTCTACACGTCCTAATGGCCAGCACATTGGTGGAACACTTTCTTCTTTTAACAATACAATTGATCTCACATGTACATTTATTGAAAAGTCAATCGGCCATTTGTTTCTTACTTGGTTTAAATATTCTTTTCTCCATTTGTCCAAAAATGTTGTGCCATTTGTTGAACATGTTGATATTGTTTTACAAAATTTATTTTTGTATACACTAAATTTCTTTCAAGAATAGATGTTCACTTCCAAATCATTGGCATCAGAGCTTAATGGTACCAAAGGTCTCGAATTTAATATTGCCGCAATTTAGGTAATTAATGAATAAAATTCCTCATAATCTAAATGAATATCGTTTAAAATACGTTTTTAGATGATGTTTACATGACTTGACTGGTGCTTCTCATGCAGACCACCAAAATAAGGTAATCGAGCTAGCAAGAAGTGCCACTTGGTTTTTGAATGAGTAAGATAATTTTTAAACATATTGCCATCCTTTAATATTTTAAATTTAAAAAGCTCATTGTTGCAACCAACCAAATATGTTGCATTATCAGTAAAAAATGTCTGTACAAAATCCTCTTATAGAAACACACCTTTTCAATAAACTCAAAAACCGTCACTTGTTAAAGATGTTACGAGTTCCATTTGCAACAGCTTTTGTACTAGAGCACACAAATATGCATACATAACCGTTTATTAATGTTCTATTGCGCGGTTTTACAGACCTTTAATTGAAAGGGACCTGCATAATCAGCTGAAACTATCAAAAAAGGTAACCATAGCTTAGAATGTACAAGATCTTTTAAACTTAAACCACGTGAAATTATGTTCGCTGAGTTTGATCAGATCCTATATGATTCCAATCTTGTATATGCGTCAAACTTTGAATTTCAGCTACATGATTGGAAATAAAAGTTTTCCAAGTTTTTGATTTATTAACAAGCTAGCATAATATTGAATCTGACCAAAAATGTACTAGTTATATTTATTTTAAAGCATTGAAACATTTAGTAAACAATCTTGCTAGTAATAAAGCGCCTAATGATTCAAATCTTGGATACGACAACGTTTTCAATGGACTAACTTTTGATTTGGCACACAATAAGTGATTTTCAATGTGATTATTTGAATCAAACGAGCGCAGGAAAATACAACACGCGTAAGCTTTTTCGCTTGCATCAGAAAATTAATGAATTTCAATCAATTTTGGTTCTGTAACTAAAACGTGACGTGGTACACGCATTTGACCGACTTGTAAAACTTCATTTTGTAACTGTAACCATTTACTCTTTAAATCATCTGGAATTTTATCATCCCATTCTATATGTAATTGCCATAGTTTCTGTATAATTAATTTAGCTCTGATTGATAAATGGACCTAATATGCCGAGTGAATGAAATATTTTTGAGACAATAAATGACAGAATTATTTTTTTTGTCACTTTTTTGTTCTCTACAGAAATGGTTTGTGAATTATGTTCAAAACAATCAAGACCCGGTATCCAAGAAACACCCAGTGTTTTTACATTAGAACTGTCTGGAATTGTGCATTTTGATCATTAGTGTTAAGAATCTTTTGTTCGTTAGATTAAAATTTTCTAAAATTAAAGCCATAACTCATTAAGATTTTTGAAATGTTTGTTTTTAATTTAAGAAGCGATTTAGTATCTGACGCTCCCGTGAGAACATCCTTAACATAAAAATCAGTTGGTATTATTTCACTCTCTTCTGGTCAATTATAAACATTGTCATCGGCAATTTTAACAAACATCGAGTTGCCAAAAAAGATGCCAAAGCCGTTCCATATGTTACGCTATTTAAACGAACATGCTTAACTTCTTTATTTGGAAAATCTCTCCAAACAATTCTTTCCAAATTACGTTCATCTTTGTGAATCAATATTTGACGATATATTTTCTCCAAATCTCCGATTAAGGCAATATTATGCTTCCTAAATCGAATTATAGTTGGTCCTACTTTTAAAACAATATTTAATAATATGTTGTTGCTAGTTTTGCAACTTGCATTAAAACCACTCTTAATTTAGTGGTTGAACTGTCGGGTTTTCAACATAATGATGGTATATAATAAACACGTGTTTCTAATAATTTCTCGTGTAAACTTTGAAACATGTGACTAAGTTGTTGATATTCTCGCATTAAAACTGCATAATTTATTGCAATCTCTGATTTTTTGCTAATCATCTTTCGATTGAATACAAACGATATAGAGAAACTTTCTTTGTTTAAAGGCAATCTGACAATAAATTTTCCACTCTGGTTTTTTTTTGTTGTATTTTAATAAATGTTTTTCATGTCAAGCTCTTCTTGAGTTCTTGTAGCTCGGGAAAGCAAATTATTTCTTCTACTGACTAAAACTTTGTAAATCCTCTTTAATAAATTTTTGCACTCCTTACCTATGAGAAAATCAAGAGCGTACGTAAAGCAAGCACCGAAACGCTGTTATTCCAAACATGTGTTTCAAAATTAACAAAAACACTCCACAGTAGAAGTTTTCAAGGAACAATTTGTTAATTTACTTTACATTGTTCGTTATAAGACAATCAATTTTCGCACATTTTATTTGTTGTAAAACCGATGCAAATCTTCAAATAAAAGTTTAACAATTAAATAGGCTAACTAGATGTTAGATGAAAAATGTATACATTATGCGCATATGCGTATATAGCCACAGCTTACTTTATTAAATTTTGTGATTTACATTTATGACAATAATAGAGATTTGAAAATGTAATTATAGAAAAAATATCGTGCAAAAAATAGAATACGCAACTTGTGCGTAAACAGTATTCCACACCCGTGGGTAGTATTTTGGCACGTGCACTAACGCATCCAGACCGCTTTAAAATCCTTGTATCGAAGGGTGGATTCAGTTTTTTTAAAACACATCGGAGGAGATGATAAAACAGACAGACAGACAGACAACAGACAGATAGAGATTTCAAGAAAATTATAATAATTAAATTGTAAAAATACTTTTGTAAATATATTATAATCTACAAAAATACTTTTTATAATGTGGACTTAAAAACTGTATATGCTTTTAAAAAGAAGACTCAAAATCCAACAGTTTCCCGCAGAATGCCTGTGGCGTATGTGGCCAAAAAAGTGTGAATAGAAGAAAAACTAGCAGGAGACTAAACTTTTGTTCTCGGAGTACTTAATCTTCCTGATAAGTAAAACAGCGTTAAAGAAATTTTTGTTAAATTTTTTTACCCTAAAAGTTAAATAATAAGTTTTTTGATGTTTAAGAATAGTATTATTTGGTTCCACAAATGTGTGATTTTCTTCAGCAACTATTACTGGTAAGGTATATTAAATGTTTGCTGCACATGTTGTTAAGGTTTCTATCCAACAATGAAACAAAAATTATTGCATTGTATTTTATGAGAAATAAAAATATATCATATAGCTCAAAATAGATGTCGCTATAAACAACTTTAACTATATTAAAATAAACATTATAGGAACTAAAATTTGATTTGTTTCATAATTTTACTAACATAATATTTGTTTTAACAATACCGAATTATGTCATGTAGTTTCCACATTGTTTATAAAATGTTAATGTTATTCAAATTGTTACTGTTAAAGCTAAAGTATCAGAAATCCTTTTACTACCTATCAATAATTAAAACTCCTTAAAATTGTCTGCTAACATAAAAAAAATAAATAAATTATAAAATCTTAAAAGTTATAGCAAAAGAGTTCATGATTCTAAGAAAATTACCTGCAGTTTATGAAAAGCTTTACATTATTAATACTGTGATATTAGCGAAATGAAAATAAAGAGACATTTAATTATAATTAAGGTGTTGTAATATTAAGGATTTATTACTCAAGATCTTCTTTAACATTACAATATTCAATAGAATATGTACTTAAAATCGCAAAGCAATTATTGTATTTACTTTTATATAATTAAATAATATACAAAGAAGTAGCTAAAAATAAATATGCATAATGCATAACATAGCAATATATAAAGTATATTGTATATAACACAATTAAAACAAAACAAACAAATTAAACTCATGAAACACGGTTTAAGAATTTGAACTAAAGTTATTAACAATACAGTAAACAATTTGCCATATTATTGGGCATATACTCAAAAAATATAAGAAAATGTTTATTTTTGAATAAAAATTTCATCACGAATAAATTATTTTTTTATATTTGAAGCGGTGTTCTTCAAATTCTAAATTTCCTAGTTATCTAAAAATTAAATATAATAAAATAAATAGTAAGTTATAAAATTTTAATAAACGAGTCATATTTTTTCACAAGATATGATATCAAAAACATATTTGAAAGTCGAAATCTCACAATTTTAAAATGGAAGTACTTTTTGAAAACTACAGAATTGATGTAATTAAAGGCAATAATTAAGTGACTTAAAAGTTCACAAAAATAGAAAATTTAAACATCAATTTAACAAAAACATGAAAACATTTAAGAACCAATGTAATAATTAACTAATTATTAAAGAAAACAAAAACAAAAATTAATTACAAGTATATAAAAAGAAAAACAATAGGGGACAAGAAAAATTATTGAAAATATACTACATGTTATTCAACAGACAAAAGAGCGACATTTTTCCAGAATAATTGTCTCAATAAGCAACTACGATTCTTCGCTTATATATTGAAAATTTAGCCTACTATAGAACCAAACAAAATTTCAATGTCAAAATATTTTATTACTCAACATATTCTCCTCTTAATTGGGTACATTTATTACAGCAAACCTGCAACGTCTCTAGACCTTTCAAAAATTTTTCTTCTTGCTCTGCAAACCAAACCTCCACAGCTTCTATTACCTCTTTGTTGGAAGAAAATGTACGACCTTTTAAACTTTTTTTTCAGTTGAGGAAAGAGGTGATAGTCGGACGGAGCCAAATCGGGTGAATAAGGGGGTGTTCTAGTAATTCAAACCCTTAAATCACAAATTTTTTGCATGGCAACATGAGATTTGTGTGCGGGGCGTTGTCCTGCAAAAAACAAAACACCTTGGATAGCTTTCCGCGTCTTTTCTCTTTAATATTTTTCCGTAGAGTGGTCGGTAATGTCGAATAGTAATCTCCTGTTATTGTTCTACCCTTTATCCAAAAAATCAATCATGATTACTCCATGGCAATCCCAAAAAACTGAAGCAAGAACTTTTCCAGCAGATTCTTGGACACGAAACTTCTTAGGTCTTGGAGAACCAGAGTGTCGCCATTCCATCGATTGTTGCTTTGTTTCTGGATCGTAGAAATGTACCCAAGTCTCATCCATAGTAACAATTCTGTTTAAGAAGTCTACATCGTTTTCAAATCGAGCACAGATCGAACGCGATGCTTCTACCCTTGCACGCTTTTGGTCAACATTCAAACATTTGGGGATCCATTTTGCAGCAATTTTTCTCATGTCCAAATTGACGTGAACCATATGATGAACGCGTTCGTATAAAATATTCAGTGCTTCAGATATCCGTTTTAGCCCACATTTGATGGTCTGCATCGATATTTTCGGGGACTTGACACAGAAACTGGCCTTCCCGATCGGTCATCATCTTTAATGGAAAATTTACTCTCTTTTGAAGCTTGCATTCCAATTTTTGACGGTCGCATACGAAGGACATTGATCACCAAGGGTATTAAGCATATCTTCGTAAATCTGCTTACCTCTTAACCCTTTTAAATACAGGTACTTGATGATGGCTCGATACTCCAATTTTTTGATTTTCACAATTTCTGCGGACATCTTTTTCATTTAATTTATTGCGTGACTCTGGTTTACTTTTTTGACGTCAAACTTTATACTGACACTTCTAATAAGTTATTGTTCGTTGCTATGGTAACGCAATCTTTGTTTATGCAAGGAACTGATCTAGGCTAACTAGATATCAATACATCCTCGTATAAGATAGATACAAACACCTACAAAGAAAATGAAGTACAACAACACAACAGGACTAGATTAAATTATAACTTACACAAATAGAAGGTAATTAAGTGTTAGACCATCTGGAAATCATATAATCAAATATTTCTAAAACCGTAGAATTTTTGAACTTGAGACCTCATTTCTAATTGCGTTTGGGCCTGCAGTAGTATTTGGTGGGTTTGTAACCATGTTTTCATTTATTTAAAATGTGCTTGTTGCGTAAATCCTTTTTATACCCAAATATGTTACATTATATGCTTGAGGTAATTTTTGACTAGTAAACAGATCGTTGAAGTTTGGCCTTAATATTTCGTGAAAGTAATTTGTACTGATTTACCTCATTAATTTAGATTCATTACTTCCTTGCACACTGATGGATCTGATATAGCTGGAGGGTTTCCTGTCATGATAGAATTTGTGTCTTTTGCTATAATTTTTTTATATTATTTTAAAATTCAGCTATGCAAGTTTCTGGATCGGTTGCCAAACACTTCTGTGTTTTCTTTTTACGATCTTCATATTCTTCTTTGTAAGTAATTTTCAAGAATTTGCTCAAGACTTTAACAGACTTTATGTGTCTGTAATGATATGGCGTCAACTTGAGGTTTGCCTGCATTGATAAAAATTATGTCTGTTACCTTCTATTGTTCCGAGAAATATCCTGTGTGACCATTGCATTTGTGTTAAGAGCACTGTTTATTGGCAGTTTTTAAGGTGCTCTCCTGCACTTAATAATACAATAATAATAATAATAATAATACTTATTTATTGTCAGTACTGATCCACATGAAAACATAGATTTGTACACAATAATTGTCAAGATTACATATCACTAACTTATGACATTGAAGCTATTGAAAGTGGTCACATTGAAAATATTCTTTTAGGGTTGTAAAATGGGTTGTCCAGTAAATTTGTTTTTTAGTGTCAGCTTAAACTGCTTATATGTGTTAATTTGTTTTATGTTTATAGGCAAATTATTAAAAATTTTGCAGCAGTTGTATTGTAGATTATTTTGAAATAATGCTGTTCTGTGTTGGACCTGGGTTTAGAAGACGCTTATGACGCGTATTGTGACTGTGCTCGTTTGAGAAGCGCATTTGAAACTTATAAGCATAGCAGCTTATTTCTAAGATATACGTATTTATTACGGTGAGAATCCTTAAGTTTTTAAATAAGGATCTACACGGCGTTCTTAAGGGCAAGTTACATATAAGCCGTACTGCTCTTTTTGCATTATTAATATACGCTTCGTGTTTGGACTGCGACCCCAGTTTCCTATATTGTATGCGATATACGAATGGAAATGAGCATGATAAAAGATTAACAATGAATGTTTATTACATATGTTTTTAAAATGAAAAGTGCGTAGCAAGACTTTGGAGCTTTTTGCATACAGTATCTATGTGTAATGACCAGGATAGGTCATACCTAACCGTTAATCCAAGTATTCTTACTGACTTGGAGCATGAGATACCGGCTACATCTTTTATCAGCGAGACTTTTTGTGTGCTGCTAAAACAACTACAGACGTTTTATCTTCATTTAAAATTAATCCATTGCTATTACTCCACCTGCGCAACTTATTTAGTATAAGATCTGTTTTGATAGAAAGGTCCGCTATGTCACGTGATTTAATTAAAATATTCGTATCGTCAGCATAGGATGTTATAAAAATACTATTTTCAGAATCATTTTCTTTGAGATGTGATACCAGGTCGTTGGAGTAGAGCAGGAACAGTGTAGGGCCAAGTATAGACCCTGGGTACTCCGGATGATATTGGACATGCAAGACTACGCCTCCCTTGCGGCAATTCAACTGTCTGCATTCTATTACATAAGTATGATTTAAAAGATCAAGTGTAGTGCCCCGTATCCTATATTGAAACATTTTCTAGAAGCTTCTTATGGTCAACAGTGTCAAAGGCGGCAGAGAAATCGACAAATAAGCCAGCAGTACAAAATCGCTCGTCAACGGAAGTCACAGTTTCGGAAATAAAATCGCACAACGCAGTATTAGTTGATTTATTTTTAATGAAGCCGTGCTGAAACCTATTTATAATATCAAATTTTGATAAGTAACTAATGAGTTGTGTGTTTATCGCGGATTCAAAGACCTTTGAGAAACTAGATAGTATGCTAATGGGCCTGTAATTGCAGACTTCGTGCGGGTTTCCTTTTTATAATGGGGGCTTAACTATTGCTTGTTTTAGGCTGTTTGGAAAGATACTTCGTTTTGTAAAGTCAAGTTAATTACATTATGTTAGTGGTTCCGCAACAGAATGTTTCACAGATTTTAACAGCTTATTACTAACCTCATCATGTCCATAGGACGAAGATGGTTTTAAGGAGCTAATAATACATACCACATCGTTTACAATTAGGGGAACAACAAACATTGAATGACACAGCGCTGGGATAGATGTATTACGATCGGAGGAGTTATTTGTTCGATAAAATCTAGAAAAGTGCGCACTAAACTTTCAGCTGCCTCATTATTAGAAACTGCAGTCTCTTCTTTAGTAATTGCTATATTTGTCTTTTTTTCCATTTAGTTGATTAATGATTTCCCAAGTCGTTTTAATCTTACTGCATGAGTTCAGTAATTTATTATTGTAGTGTTGTTTTTTGGCTGAGAGTAGTTGATTTTGGTACAAGGCGTGCTGACTTTTAAACATACGGCAAAATTCTGGGTAGCATAGACAATACTTTAAGATCAGTAACTTTTTGCTTCAGCTTATAAAGCTCCGCTGTTAGCCAAGGTTGATTAATTGTCGTTCTTAACGTTAGTGTTCGATAGGGGAAACTTAAGTCATAGTAGTAAAAACAACGAAAAAAATTATTGAAGGCTTCTTCTGAGTCAGTGTTCAAGTAAACATGTTCCCAGTTTTCCTGAGAAAGGTACGACACAAATTTTGCAATATTATTGTCAGAGAAATTTCTCTCTACGTTTAATTAGAGGAGGATTCGACGATGATGATGTCTTGCAACTTGAGATTTTTAGGACTTGCCCTAGTGGTCTGAAAGACCAAGATTTATATTTTCTATCTGAGAGGTAATTGAGTCGGAGAGTATCACATTATCTAAACAGGTATATGATGTGGCCGTGATCCTAGTAGGTTCATTGAGCAATACATTCATTCCAAATGACGAAACGAGATCAATCAAGGCCATCCTAGTAACACTGGTAGTGTCCAGGAAGTTTATGTTAAAGTCGCCACATAGTATGACTTTTTTTGAATTCGAAAAGACTTCCTCTAACATGTCCTCAAGCATATCAAGAAAATTGCGGGTCACCACTTGGTGGCCTATATATAACTATCACAATAACATTCTCTTTAATTAATTTTATTCCACAGAATTCAAAATGACCTTCCTAGAAGTATTCTTGATGTCCAAATAGCATTATCAAACCTGTTGTTATCTCTTTTATAAATGGCTACTCCTCCATGCTGCGCAGAGGTACGACAGAAAAACGAGGTTAATGTGTAATTATTAAGAGTTAGTAGAATTATTTTATCGCGGGGCCGCCAATGCTCCGTGAACAACAGAAAGTCGAATAAGTATTTTTCGGATATTAATTCTAGATCGAGCACTTTATTGGAGAGGCATTGTATATTTTGATGTAAAATTGATATGTTTGTGGTATCTGCCGAGTTACAGTTGACTCGGCGTTGTTTTCCTAAAAATGACCCGCCATTGGATACACGTTTTTTTATTTACACCACTCATACTATTACTCTTATCTTCACTATCATTGACAATGCAGCTTGAATGACATTCTTCTTGTGTATTAATTACAGTTTCTTTTTCATTCTCTCTTCGCAACTTTACATTTATTCTTAAATTTATATTCTTTTCTTGAGAGCTAATATAGTTGTTGTTTACATTATATGTAATATAATTTGTAATACTTCTGGCAAGATTTGTCTTTCCAAGTTTATTTAGGTGATACCCATGTCCAGTGTACATTGCACGTCTATGGTTACAATTAATGTCCAATAATCCTACTGAGCTAGCTTCACAATTGTTTATAATATGATGTAACTTTTGTTTAATTTAAAAATATTACTATTTAATGCCACCGCATCATACCGATACGGTATTGTACAAAAAAGTAAATTCACATTCAGACATTGATTAATTATATTCATAATACAGTTGGTAGTAGGGATAAAGGTAAAGTATTATCCACGTCATTCGCACCGGCTAAAATAATTACAAAATCATTTTTTGTGAATGATTTTATTAATGAGGTAGATTGTCTATTACTTGATGTAACTTGCATGAGGCTTAAATATTGATTGTATATCAAATAGTTCATTAAGGGGCTATTCACTAACATTTTGGAAAGGTTCCTACCATGATTGTCTGCTAAAAGTAGAATTTTATTCTTAATCTTATTGTGTACTTGATTATCTGTATTTATATGCTGAGACTTATAATTAATTTCTTGCAGCTCTTCAAAGAGTGATTTATTCAACGTTTTGGCATTTATTTTCTTTGTGGTTGTGGCAGTTTCAACGCAGTGTGATTCCAGACATGGACCAGCTTAAATTTCTTTACCAATAGCTATTTGGATCACAGCACTCATAAAACATTTTCTGGACGTGTAATCCACAAAATTTTTATGCCGACAAATCTGAAAATACTTACAAAATTATTATTTAGTTTAACAATTTATTCCTAAGGATTTATTTTTTTTCTGGTTGGTATCCACTTGTAATTTAAATAAAGTGACACTTTGTGGTGAAGAATTTAATGGAAAACGAAGTATGGAAACACCAGCTCACATAAAAGATACAGCGGAAGCAGTGATTAATAATTTATTACCAGCAAAATCTGTAACTCGGTACTGAAAAGCGTATAAAGAATTTAAGAAATTGTGCAATAGTAATAGTACCACTAACATTTACGAGTATGTTCTTCTTGCATATTTTGATGAGAAATAAAAAAATCAATTCTGCAACTCTTTGGTCCATATTTTCAATGTTAAAATCAACTGTGAATATTAAAAACATCAACATTGAAAAATATTCAAAATTAATTGCTTTACAACCCACCACACATAACCTAAAAATAATCACATTAGTTGAGGTTTATGTAAAAGTATTAACTGGTACTTACATTAACGTTACGGTTACATCTGCGTGAGGATTCCACGTTTTCCACGATTCAACGATTATTTGTTTATTTTGCATTGGATTCTTCTCTTTTGTGTCCGTTTTGTTGACATTTAGAAAATTAAGTAACAATGGTGCCACCCCGCTTTCTGGGGAATTTTACCAAATGTCACTTTGTAGGTCTAGGCCGGGAATTTGATGTTCCCGGCCGATTTTGAATCCTACAAAACTATCAATAATGACCGGAAGCATGAAAATATAATTTTGGTAGCAATGATATGTGATATAGGATCCGTAGGATGTTGCAAATTTCAGAGTCTTCTAATTTTGTGTTTAGAGCGTAGGTTTAGAATTTGACTTCTAAATGTAGTGCAAATATGAGTTGTAAGATGTGTCTTTTGCCTGTGTTTGATATTTTGTGGTTTTCCATAAAGTTTAGTTTATTTTAGTTCAGATGTGTTTGTCATGTTTTCAAGATTTTCAATTATGCAAATTTTATTATTTATGATGGCATTATGCATATCTTATGAGGTTTCTACATATCTTAACTTATCCTGGGGATATCTGGTGCGGTGCCAATTCATCCGAAGAGCCTTTTGTTAGATATTTTTTATTGATTTTGTTTGGACATTTTAATTTGCTTCCTTTAGGACAATTTCTGATGTGGCTTCGTGAGTAAATTTGTTTACCGGTCTATTATATGTCGTCGTAAATAGCAAGCCTGCGATATTTTATATTTTTTATTTACCCTTTATAATATTCACGTATTTAATCAACTACTATATTTGAATATTACAGGGTCAGGTTCATGTACAGGTTTTAGTTTTCCTATCTCTAAACAAATGTTTTGTCAAGACCAACCAATCCACAATTGAATACAGTGTCTTCACCACACTATACAGGTCTATACGAGTACTGATCTTCTACGGCACCATACATAACACTTAGTAATAAATGAATAAATAATCAAACTTGTCAAATGTTTTTACTATTATTACAAAATGGTAAACCTAATTCAACACTTTGTATAATAATAATCTAGCAAAAACAAATGATACTCAGTCTATTGCAAATGAAGACCCAGAAATTTTTAGATCGGATGACTTTCAAAGCGTTTCCTTATTTACGCTTCCAATGCTAATGCTGTGGGAGTACAAAAACCACTCCATTACGTCTCACCGCTGCTATAAATGCGCCGCCAATCATCAGTACAAAACCTACTCTACAGACAAGAGGAACACAAATGTGCCCTTTGAAGTAGATGTCACCCAGCAAATGCCGAAATGTGTGAGTGTATCTAAAAATATTACAACGAAAGGCCAGATTTAAACTTACCCACATGTAATTAAGTTTACTAGGTGATGCAAAACAATAGTTTTTTGTATCCGTAGGCCATAATTGACCTTTGCGAGTGCAGGATGGTTTGCAGAGCGCGGCTAACGCCTTGGCCTAAAAATCCTAGCACTCGCAAAAACAGTTTCTGGTCACGTGATACACACGATTTTTTGCGCCGACAAATGGTCTAATTTGTTAAAACTGAAACTTTCAAATATTATTATATGCCAAAACATTTTCGGTTGGAAATGCCATTTGGCAGCTGTCAACACGGTGTCATTTGGTATATATTAAAATACGTGTTTTTTTAATGTTTGCTTTAAAGGCTTATAAAATCCTTCACACTAAGATGTAAAAGAGTACTGCAATGTATTATTTATTCAGTAACTTTTTGCCGACTGAGGCCAGGTGATTATAGACGGAGGACCAAAAGACAAATTACTTGCCATACAGCTAAGAAATAAACGGTAAAGGTAGCATCAACAATACAGTGTCATTAATAGTATAAAATAATGATATAGGTTTGTCTCTGTATGTTTTAAGAACAAATCATACAGAGGCCAACCTGCAACAAACAGTAAATCAAGTAACAGATATTTATCAAAGATAAACCAGTGCTTTTTGGCTTTAAACTTTGGGGCATCGATTGGTGGTTCTAGGAATTTTAATCAAAAGTACTACTTTTTATTAATAAACAATTTTAAGAGTTACTAAAATATAAGGCAAGATTTGCAGTTCAATTATCAGTATTTGTCGAGCAAAAACGTTACTCACAAGAAGGTCGTTCATACCAACGTACCTCCCGCATAGCCGCAAGTGAGTGCTTCTGTAGTAGGATATTTATTTTAATTTATTTAATTTAATTTAGCAAATAGAAACGATGTTTATACTATGATTTTTCGGGCTATTGAGCCGTGGACTTTAAAACTTCTTCCTCTTCTTCCAAACGTTTTGTTTGATGCTGAGGCAAACATCATTGAAATCACAAAATACATTCATAATAACATTATTAAAAACAAATCCTTTTTTCACGTGGAATTTGTTTTAATCAATTTAAGTTGTTTTTATATAGAAGCATTGAGCATACTTGTTGAATACTACTGAAAATTTTTCGAGCTGACGTACTGCAGTTCACAGAAACATTTTCGGCCATTTGTCCACAGAAATATTTACGGAGATTTCTCCATATAAACATTTTTGACATTTTGGCCACAGAAGCATTTTCGACGATTTGTCCACAGAGGCATTTTTGGTTTATTCCAAAGAACATTTTTGGCGATTTGTCCACGAAAGCATTTTCGGCGTTTTGTCCGCGGATTCAGTTGGAGTTCGGCGACGACGCTAGGTGAAGATCGCTAAGGCGTCGTTTCTTACTTTTTGGCGTTTTGACCACATTCGGATATTTGTCCACAAATTCCGCGTTTTGTCCATTCGGCGCTTTGTCCATTCGGCGATTTGTCATAGACCCCCTGACAAATAAGTATAGATGAGATACGTTTCGACAACTTAGGCCATATTATTCTTGCACATGAAACAAAGTTACGCAGAAGGTGTACGTTATGCAAAAGTGCAATAATGTACAGAGATCATAAAATAGAAAATTCTTTTTACAAAAATTCCTACAAACATTTTATATTGTCTAAACTGAATATTACAGTGCAGTACGTTGTCATTTAGTATTTTTATTTTTTATTTTTTTGTTGTATTTACATGTTTTTCTATTCTTTTTGTTTTAAAACCAGTAAATTTTTGATAAATCATATTCAAAGAAAGCATTTGAAAATGCATTTATGTGATTTAATAAAACATCTGTATACAGTGTCCGCCATAAAGTTGGAACTATATGGCAATTTTTTTATTATTGTAGTTAAAAAAATTTTGGGGGCATTTTTGACCCATTTTTAGAAAATTTTTTTCCAAAATTACTTACTTGACAATTGACAAATGTTACCTGTCAACTTTGACTTGGCGCATTTTAAGTTATTTCAGAAGCAGAAGTGATTGCCCCCCAAAATTTTTTTAACTACAATAATAAAAAAAAACTTTTATGGCGGACACTGTATATGAATAATAACTCTAGCAACGCTAATGAGATTTGTCAACAACTATTACCAACAACTAATTTTTGTAGTGGTACCAACAATTTTTTACTTTTTAATCGCTCTGTATATGTGCAAACAAGTGCGTGTTCTAATTGCTTAAGAAATATCATAATAAATAAAAATGTAATTATCGGCGGTAGTGCAATCTTTAACTTTTTACCATTTTATTTTTTTATTTGAAGTTTTTTATAATGAGAACAACAAGATATTGCAACATTATTTAGTGCCGCTCGTGCTAACGTAGCACGTCCGAAAAGTAGTCTGTAACTATTTCGATAAAATCCACTTTTCTCGCAGTCGCCATTGAAAAGAAGCATCTTATTACTGACACTATGAGAAACAATTAAATAAATAGTTGGATGCGCGCATTCACCGTGGGCTGAATTTCAATGCGTGTGGAGTAGGACAAGGAGAAAAGTTGATTGGTTGGCTCCACTGTCGGCGCGCGAAGCACAGATAGATATAGAAAGGTGAATTACAGGTTTTTTTATGGGATATGAAACCCTATTTATTAGTAATAAACGTAACTTAAATTTTTTTTTCTCATTAACCGATAATGGCTTAATGCTACATATTTCCATTTAAGTTTAGATATAAGTCTGAAGTACTACGGCATACAAGGTGCTGCCCTAAAAGTAGTTTAAACATTGATTATAAACTAATAGTATGTAAAGAACGGGTACTGAACCATTAGTACTTCCATTGATTATAAAACTTCAGTACTTGTATTATTTGTAAATGATTTAACAACTTTCAATATTGGCGATAGAACATTTTTCAAGGACGACGCGTATATCTGATAGAGTAATTGTTTTGCTATAAAATTTGTAATATAAAATAACGTTTTAGTTATTTAAAACTGCAAAATTACTGCAAACCCTGCTTGTGTGAGCAAGTAGACACGTATGCGTGTTACATATTATACGTAGTTCGAAGATTGATAAACCTTGACGTTACAATGAATAGACAGAAATGATTTAAACAGAGCAGATGTGAGGTGAAATAAATGTCTGACAAGAACTTCTGTGGCATAATTTGGTAACTTTAAAAGTACAAAGAAAAATAAAAGTCATTCCTGCAATCTCAAACTTTAAAACTTATTCCGACTTTATTATTTTACGTAACTTTATAATTGTGATTACAATTTCATTTAAAGAACACGGAAGTACATATTTTAATTTTTTTTTATAAAAAGGAGTTTAATTTAAATGTCAAATTTATAGATATAATTAAAATTTTCACTTCGTTTAAATTGTTACAGTAATTGTTCTACTATGAAATTAAACGGAAATAAACGCTTAAGTAACTTTTATAATTCTATAAGTACCAGTAGTAATCGTAAAAATAACAAGTTTCTAACTGCAGTTCCGACTCTTACAGCTTTTCAAACTTTTCCCAAACTTAGTATACTTATATCTGAGAAATTTCTCAATTTACTATGAAACGCATCATTTGTAACTAATGTTTTAGTATCACATTTAAATTAGACCTTTCAGAATTTAATTGAACTGTATTTTGGGTTTTGCAAAGCGTATATTTTTATTGAATTATATTATAAAAGTTTGATTTAAAATAGAATTTAATTTTAAGAACTTTCAAATTTATGGAAAAACAAAATATTTTAAATACTTTTAAAAATACTTTCATCTAATAATATTAAAATACCTTAAAAACGCGATTGAGGTTTACAATTTCCATAAGTTGAGCAAACGTGTTTTTTAATTATTAATAAATATACTTATAATATTAAATCGAGGTTACGATGGTTCATAAAATAAAATTTAATAACCGTTGTTAAAAAGCAATAACATTTCATTGCTAAAGTTATCGTTATCGTCATAAGTATATTGGAAATCACTTATTTATGACGTTCATGAACTGAATTCGAATTTTCATAAACTATTCGTAAAAAAACTTTTATTGTTACGTTTTGAAAATTAAAGTGACCAAGAATTGCCATAAAAATAATGTAATGTAAACATTTAGAAAAAGTTACAGCTTATTTTACTGCTTAGTTAGTAATACCATGTAATATGAACTATTTTGTCGACAGATTTAATGCAAATGCAATTTCGGACGTGTTACGTTAGCTCAAGCGACACTAGATGTCGCAACATTTATTGATCTTATAAACCACTCTATTTTCAATGAAATATGTATAGGTAGGTGAACAAACTGTATAGCTATCCATTTGTTGCTACTTCCTGCACACTTAGAACTTTGGTGAATAAATTCTTGTACAGACGGGTGTACTTTTAGTAGAAAAACACGTCAATCATTTTATTTAACCTACGTTTACAAATATGTTCTTGTAAATGTATTATTTTGTCTCTGTTGTCGTTTGGACTACCATGCTTCTTGAAATTTTATTTCTATAACTACACCATTTTTGAATCCATGTGTCATTGTAAGTATGTATTTAGTAGAAAATTATCATTTTTTTCTGTAATTTTATTTATTTCTGTTGTTTGTAGTAAATGGAATAGTTGGTTGGTATTTTCAATATGATTATTTATTTCTATCTTCCATCTTCTTTTAATTTAAATATATAAGTTGTGCTTGTTCCAGCTTTTGTCCATTTAATATTATGTTTTAATATCTTTGTTATATTTACTCATTCAAATTAATTTATCCCAAATGTGTTCTGTTACATATTGGAACGGTTTGAAAAGATAAGAATAAGAAAACTCAATAAAATTATCAGGGTCAATTTGGAACCATTCTAAATTAACAGTTGAGTTTAAACATACAAAATTTAATCAAATAAATAAAACAAAATTAATACATCAACAAGATTAAATTCTAAACCTAATAACGCGTTTGGGTGCAATATGGCTGATGAAAAACGTAGTTTTAACATAATTTTACTTCAAGCGAATACAATTCCTAAAATTTAAAATTAACATTATTATAATCTTGTCGAAGTTTGTCGCCTTGATCGTTGTAGAAATTTTGTTGTTTTTGTTGAAAATTTTTATTTAAAAATGTTTATTCTTTTGAAATTGTCTTTTTAAAACTCACACCTGTTCATGTTTTTTGTTGTTTTAATTTTATAATTGCTTAATTCACTCATTAACTTTTCGACTACATCTTTTTGTTTTTAGATTTAATCAACGACTCTTTCACTACAGAAATTGTTAAATTTGATTACGTCTTTTGTTAGTTCGATTAATTCAAATAAAGTTCGCATACAGCTCTTGGTTTGAGTACTAAACTGTGGTGTAAACATAGTCTATGTCTCCAAACCAATTCACACTTTTATCACGTACGCAAACTTTGCGTTTCGACATTTATTTTGTCTAAACGAAAATAAATTTATAAACAATACTCTAAATGAATTTTTATTTTCATGAAATAATTTAATTATTTTCTTAAAATAAATTCAGGTTGGTTTTCAGCAATCTTTATTAATTTTATACCCTTCATTTACTTTCAATTTGAATAGAAACGTTTATTACAATTCTTTATCATTTTACGATTCAAAACAAAAATATTTTTTATTATTAAAATACCATTTGACTGCAATATACATCGCTTCTTGACTTTGTCTCCTTTATGTTTGATAAATTAATCTATTTTAATTAAAATAGTTTAGAACTCACATATCCTCTTAGCATTAATCCGTCTGTTATTATGTTGAAGTTTTTTCTGTAGTTGTATTCTTTGTGATTTGCTTTTTAAATATTGTGCTTGTTATCCCCATCTTCTAATTTTTTGGATTTTTATTACATTCCTTCTCCCATGTCTGTCCCCGCTGTCTTAGCAATTTTAGCTTGCTTATCGCTTCGATCACTTCTTGTCAGTATTGTTTCCTTTTTATGAGTCATTCCTCTTTATCTTACTCTTTGTTTTCCAGTTTGCTTTTGTTTATAAGTTTTTATACAGGGTGTTAATTAAGTAAGGGGTAAAACTTCAAAATGTTGTCTTACTCAATTTTAAGACAAAACTTTATATAAATATAGGTCCTAAACAGAATTGTTTTTATTGTACGTCTTTAAAAATTATTTCAACACTCCAAATCATAAAAACAAAGTCGTTTAGAGCTTCATTTATATAAAGTTTTAGTCTCAAAATTGACTAAGGAACCACATTATGAAGTTTTGTCCATATTCATTTAACACCCTGTATATTTTTTCCATTTTTGAATTATATGATTGTTATCTGTTAGTATTCTTCCTTCTTTAACTTTAATTTTTTACAGTTTTAATTGCACCTTCTTTTATTCATTTGTCCCTTTTTAATTTTTTTTTTAGCAAAGCATTTTTTCCACATGTTTAGTATTTTTGTGGTGTGTATATGTTGATTGATGTATTAATCGTTTGTTCGTTTGAGCAAGCTTAATACGCAAAAATAAGGCGGGTACCATAAACCGCCACTATTTAATTAAACGTTTTAAGACCGGCATTCAAACTTAAAATTTTAAAATAAAAATTTTGTTTTAGAAAAAATAGTTGAAATAAAAAGTTATATATAGGGAATTGCAGGGATAGTTGAACCACTTTTTTAAACCCTCTAGTTTTTTTAATTTGAGATTAGCGTTTCAACAGTGATGGCAAACCATAGAGAATTGAATGTTATATATAAATGTATTAAAAGTTTAGCAAAAGTAACAATATTTTGGCGTATTAACAAAAAACTAAAATTAGTCAATGGTCTATCTAACCCAGAACCCATAGCAAGCGGATTAGTAGGACCATATGCAATGGACCAACTAAAAACAAAAATAAACTTCAATCAATTCAAAAAATAACGTTTACAATAGAAGAGTATATAATAATAATAGTAAGAATATATTTAGAGGAATGAAACACGCATGTTTTATATATAATTCTTAAAAAAGTCTACATTTAGATTAGTAATTTACATCTTATAAATTCAAATTTATCATACCGTCTTTATATTGTAAGCAGTCTTCATTGGACCACCTATCACACCAAATACATTTCCATGAATCATCAGCTTTTTGTGTCGCAGAATTATTTTCCACAACCGGCACACAATTGTTTTCATCCCAATCATCTTCTGTACTATCGTCATCTTGCAAAATCATTTCAATCTCAGATAAAGAGTGGCTCTCATCATCAATTAGTGTTGTCTGTTTCCGTATTATTTTAATATCGTTTTGAAGTTTGGTTTTACTCTTCTTCTTTTCCATTGCTTTTTCATTTTTTTTGCTTATTAATATTGTCTATGTTTGTTAAAACACTAGCCACTTGAAAAGCTCGTTTTCTAACCGATTTAACACTTTCTTTAAAACTTCCGGTAAAAATAATGTTTAAGAGTATTCTAAGTGTTATTCCGGCGATGGAAGTACCACAACTGGATCTTCTGAACAACTGGCGATAGAGGTGCCATATCTGGGTGTTTTAAACAACCACCAGGCCCTGACGATAGAGATGTTACATCTGAATTTTTTGAACAACCAAGAACTGACAATAGATTACTAACAGGTCTGCTGTGCATTGCCGAAGTCACATCTGTTTTAGTTTGGTAGGCGTAATCCGGAACTGCGTTGGGATTAAGAGGTGCTATTCCTGTAGCTTGCAAACCTGCAATTTCATTTTGCACAGTGGCTGTTTTGCTCCATGCATCTCCAATCAGTTTCCCACACTGGTATCAAGTTATTTTCCTAGAAGAATTGATTTCCATAAATCTCTTGCCTTCAGAATAATAATGTGATTTGAGAGATTTAAATACAATCAATCCAAAAGTTGTAAAAATGAACCGTGTGACTCAGCAAACACAAAGAACTATTTTGTTGACTTCACACAACTCTAAAACCTCTATTGAATTGGTATAGGAAGTATGTCCATCTAAGATGAACAGTGTAGTACCAACCGGTTTCAAGGTATGTTCCTCAAGCCACTTTTTAAATATTGCAGCATTTTATTTATTTATTTATTCGTATGGTACATTTTCGTTATTGTATTGTGATGTAAGTATTAAGTATGGTACTGCAAAAATCAGTATAGACCTGTATAGTGAATAGAATGGTGACGAAACCGTGAGCAATTGTGGATTGGTTAGTCTTGGCAAAACATTTGCTTCAAGGTTTAGAAAACCACTACAACCTAAACATGCCAACCCTTACTCACCTTAGTATTTATATGTATTTATATTGATAAAGCGTGTAAACATTATAGGCAGACTTCTGATTAATTGTAACAGTTGATCCCTAAGACATTCAATCCTTACAGCATTCTTTCACATTTTTCCTTTAAAAATTCAGAACGGCGCTAAAAAATATCTTCTGCTCTTCAGCACGCCACAACAGAAATTGTTTCTCCTTCTCTCTTGATGTGATACTTGTTACACACTTAGATACTTATTGAGTTATTACTTTTCCAGGTTTATTCTTCAATTATAAACCTCTTTTATAGATGTTGAATATGTTCGATGGTTTCTCAAATAGTTGATATTCAGACAATACATTCTCAATAAAGTAAAATAGTGAACCACTATTTTATTCAATCTTTTAGCTCGTGTTCCTTCGTTTTCCTAATACATAAGTCTGGATGACGCAATAAGAACAAGTTTAGTCAGTTATCTCCAGCTTTTCTTTTAGCCCTATTAAGGGGGTGCTTCAGTTGAAGTTTTTGGGCTACCTTAAAAACCATGATACTAACTAAATATTGTATAAATAAAATGTGTGTCTTGCGACATCTCATGTAAACATTGACACGTATAAATAGTATAAACTAAGAAAAATGCCAACAGTTAACTGCATTTTTTTTTATGTGCCGCACCAACTTCAGTTCGTTTCCTTCACTTAAACATGAAAATTTTCCCAGAGACGGAAATTTTGTAGTTTTTTTATTTTTTAATTCTATTTTTGAGCGTTGTTTTAGAAATACCAAATTCTCTAGCGTTTCTATTAACTCTTAAGCACCCGAGATACTGGCGCAATTTCATTTCGCAAAACTTCACTAGTCCACGTTTCACCGGGAATAGTTCCCTTTCTTTATAAAAAAAATTGGCATAATGTTAATCTAGACAAAACCACTCGTTTTAAATTTAAAACTGGTTGTACTAACCCGAAAAAAGTTTAACCATTCCAATACTATGGTATTGGACTGGTATACTGAAGAAGTGGTATTAGCTAATATGCACGTGAATAAAGTAGTTTTTTTATGGTGATCCATCTAACCCGCTGGTCCTACTTTCCCGAAATTACCCTAATAAAATTTCCAACAACTTTTTCTTTGAATTTTTTTTGTATAATTAATATTCTTCAACATTCTGTTAAAACAATTAGAGTCACGTGTTTATCACATCTCGATAATTACTTATAGGATCAAAAAATTGTTTACACCAAAGTTATCTATATTGAATTGAATATAAAAATTTTATGTACCTATAAGAAAAAATGTAAAATAAATATTTTTGTAAATATTCTAAGAATCAAAAATATATACAGGTGAACGGCCTTTTGGTATACAGATTATACCCACAATCTAATCAGATCTGCGCTTTCATAAACATCACGTATATACCAAGTTTTATAAAAAATCTAATCAGTAGTTTTTGATATCTTGTCTACATACGGACGGACAACCTGTTTTTTCACAGTCACATTAAAACGGCGTATTATTGAACTACTGGCAGACGCTAAAAGGCTAACACCTCACCAGCAAACTTTTAAGCTCAATAATTACATTGTTTAACTCCTAGTAAAATAATCTACTATTTGTTTTATTACTACAATGAACTACAAGAACTAATTCGTCCGAAAAAGTGAAAAAAAGTTTGTTTGGAAACCGTCAAAGCCACGAGAATTGAAATCGATCATATGTAAAACATAGGCGTTTGAACTACATTGTTTATTTAAATAACAAAAAAGTGCACCTTCCTTATAAATAGTTTAATTTAAATTTGGTTTACCATGATTTCAATGCCTAAGGCATCATTTTCAACATTTTTTTTTTACATATTAGTCCTTAAAAATAAATGAAAATTTCAATTTGAGGTTATATAGATGTAATCAGGTGTAAGTTACCAGGAGTATAATAGAATTAAAATTTAATAAAAATTAATCTAATAAAGAGTTATTCATAGTATTTTCTTTCTTTTGAATTTATCAACCAGGTATTAAATATATTGAAAAACTCATTATTCAACTCTGACCTACAAAATGAAGAAGCTAATTTTTATACAACCTCTTAGTAAGTTGTCTCAAACAAAATTTCTTCTTCTAACCTTAGCCCTTTGCTTGCTGAAATTTTTATAAATGATCTCGAAAATAAAATTTTGACAATCCTTTCATCCAAAAAATTGCCTTTTACAAATGCTATGTAGACGACATTTTTCTTCTTAATTTTCTCTTGAATCTTTATCCCCATATTTATAAGTTTTAACTTCTTCATGATTTACTTCTCCTTCGAATAATCTTTTCCTTAATTGTTCAAATCTTTCATCTAATAATTGCATATTCATTACACTTATATTATTAACCTTTGATTCAACTGCTTGTTTCAGCGGTATCTACGTTCCCCAAATGTAATCATTTTTCCTGCTGTATTTATAATTATTTTATATTTGTTTATTGTACTCATATCTGTGATTGCTGGTAATTTTAAATTTAGTATGATTAATACTTACCATTCTATTCCCTGTTCACCTAATTGTCACATTTTGTTAGTAGTACTTATCTTTTTTGTTATTGGCGCTTATAATTTCTGTTTTATTTATTTTCATGATCTCTTTATTGTCCTCATTTAAAATTTGAACTATGTTTTCCCAAAACGAGTGAAAATTCCGCACCGGTGTCAAATAAAATTTTAACATTTGTATCCTGTAACTTAAAATTAATGTATGGTAAACATATTTCTGATTTTTCTTGTTTGTCTTCAAATATGTTGATAAATTCAAGAAGATGTTCATAACTACACCATTTTTTTTAAACACCAGTGCACTTTAATAAAAAAACTTGTCGATTTTCACCGACTTCTTCTACCCTGGCTCCTCTTCATTACGCCGCGCATTTGTTTCTGTATCGCTTTGCGTCTCCTTTTTGTAATACTAACGCTATTTAAATTATGTTGTATTTCGTAATGCTCCTCGTCTTCCTTCACTATGATAATTTTATATTCCTTCTATGCATCTTCTCTCTCTATACCATTCTTTTCTTGCTTGTCTATTTTCCCTGCTGTCATCACCTCATTGATATCCGTCATTCATATTTTCTTCCGTTTCTCTACTCTCTCCACGCCATTTATTTCTTCTTTTATTACCTCGCCAACATCCGTCATTTATATTTTCTTCCATCTGTCTTGATAATCCAAAACTACCTTGCGGTCTTCCTCTAAATGAAAAGAATCTGGGCGTTGAATTTCTCTCATAACTATTAGACAGACGATTATTATATTGTGTTGATATGTTCTCTGTATACCGGTCGCATTCTCTAAGGTATGTTTGAAGTTGCCGAATTGTACAGATGTTATGTAGACCAACTTTTTTGTATATTTCATCATCAAATTGTCTCGCAAGTCATTTTACCAGCTCCGCTTACGTCGACTGCTGTGTAAAATATTTCGCACAATTATATTGTTTAATCATAAATACTTCACGTTTAGCTCTTTTTCTCTTGACATATTTATTACGGTGTAATTATTTTCGCACCTTCACTTGTGTCATAATAATTTCTCCCGAATGCTTGTCTAAATTCTTCATAATCCTCACATTCGTTCCTAATCCATTGAAACCAGGTTTCCTTCAATGGTTTTTCTGCAATTTTTGTTATCAGTTATGATTTGTGTAAAATTGTCTCTTATTTTTAAAAACAACATTGGCGAATTGGATATTTCATTTGTGTTTATTCTAATTAACTAGTCCAATTTGACTGCGGTACGTGACATTGCACCTTCACACGATTCTTCCTTAGTCGATACTTTTCTTTCTATCTTTTCATTTAGTTCACCGTAGACTTCATTTATTCTCTCTTCTATTTCTCCTCTGTGTTGTGCTACTCTGTCTTCATTCCTTTTTTTCGACTAAAACTAAACGATTCTTAATCTCCTCGTTTTTTCGTTTTCTATATTCTTTTCTTTTCTAGTTCATTATCGTTATTTGCCAAATTTAACATAATATTTTGTATTTTTGTTTTCCAACACGCTTTTTCTTCAATCTTTCTTGTAATTTTGTCTTTCATTTTCGGTTAGTTACCTCATATACAGGGTGATTGTTTGGAACTGTACATTAGAAGAATCTAGGGATATCGTATGGCTCTGAAATTTTGTTGTTGGCCAAAGATCGTTGTGATCTTTCTAATACAAATATTTTCAAGATGAAGACACTTTTGGAAATACCGGAAGTGGACACATACTCTCTTATTTCAAATACGATACAGTTAGGTATAGGAAATGCTGATGAAAATTCACCTAAAATAAACTGCTAAAACCAAAAGCCATAACAAATATGTAATTGTATTTGAAATAAGAGAGTATGTATCTTAAAATATTTTTTTCACTACTAGCTGTGAAGTGGACAATTATTGCGTCTCCTAGCCAACTGAGAAGTTGAATTTCTCTATTAGTGGTTAATAATTTTTCTATTGTTGACCTAGGTTAATAATGGACAATTTCAAATTTTTGAGAATCTAAGAATAGTTGTTTAACAAAACGAGTGAAACATAATTTTGTATATCCAGGAGATTATCTTTAACGTATTTGCTGCTTAAAATTACCTAACACGATAAAATTATTTGAATAAAACAATGCCATTAGTTTAAAATTCGCGCCCCCATCCCATAACCGCAAATACATAACCTGAATTTATTTATTTATTAAATATGATGGTAGAATCAATTTTTCAGGTTTCCCAAAAGGAGATTTAACCAGGCGAGTTAAGTTACATCAAGAATTTTAAGTAAATTACAAACATTTGGTTGTAGGTGTTTTGAATGGTTAACAGAATCTGGAAGGTCCGATCTGTTGCATAAAAATCTCGACTCTAAAAACTTAACGAGTATGTGGCGAACACTTGCCATTCCTAAATGAATTACAAGTGTCAATTTCTGAAACGCAATATTCAAATGATGCAAG
Source organism: Abscondita cerata (assembly GCA_030710515.1). Lineage (NCBI taxonomy): Eukaryota > Metazoa > Arthropoda > Insecta > Coleoptera > Lampyridae > Abscondita > Abscondita cerata. The sequence goes on along the minus strand of JALBCR010003544.1, from coordinate 84,052 downwards.
ATATATTGGCGAAGCAATAAATGCCCGTTAACATCTCTAGCTATACCAAAACTACTCAAGCTTGCAGCTCAAATACTCTTAGGTAAAGAAATTACGGAGGAACATTCTTAAATTGCAACGTGAAAAGAAAGCACTTCAATTGAAGTTAACATCTCCCAACGATTAATTCCCGAAAGCAGAACACAAATTGTGACAGCTCTAAGTGGACTTAAAAATAAACCACTAAGAAGCAGGAGATATACAGAGGAATACAAACAATTTTCACTAAAATTATATTTTACGAGCTCTAAAATGTTAATTTTAAAGCAGGTTTTAAATTATTTGCCAGCTCAAATTGCTACGTGATCATGGTTAGAGTTATATATAAAAATTTTAAACAACCCTTGTGCTACATCTTTACAAATACGATTTGCAAAGGTGACAAATTAAAGTCGATAGTATTAAACTGCATAGAAAAGCTACAACTACAATGCGGTGCCAATGTTAGGGCAGTAGTAAAATTTTTGAAACCTAATTAAAAAATAGATGTATCACCGAAAAACCATACCTTCTCGTAAACGATAAGAAAATCTATTATTTCTTCGATGTCCCCTATTTATTGAAGTAGGTGCAAAATAACTTGATTAAATACAATATAATCTTTAATAACAACAAAGCATCTTGGAAAGACATTAAAAATTTCTACATGTCAGACAAATCTAAACCGCTGCGATTGACTCCTAAATCAACTAATTTACATATTACTCCGAATAATTTTCAAAAAATAAAGGAGAAATATACCACACAAGTGTTTAGTGAATCATTTGTAGTTAGTTTATCAACGTATGTAGCTTTTAATGCTTTTTGATTTATTTGCATTTCTGTGGTACTTAGTTTTTACAAGAAAAATGTTTATTTTTTAATTTTGGCTAGTAGTGGAAAAAATAGTATATACACCATGGTTGTGAAGTCAATTATTGCCTACGCGCCTTATTTCGCTCGGGGATACCGCCTCTCGCGAAATAAACTGGTGCTAAGCAATAATGACAGACTTCACATCCTTGGTGTATAATATATTATTTTTCTACTACTAGCTGTGAAGTAGACAATTATTGCGTCTCCTAGCCAACTCAGAAGTTGGAATTTCTCTATTAGTGGTTAATAATTTTTCTATTGTTGACCTAGGTTAATAATGGGCAAATTCAAATTTTTGAGAATCCAAGAATAGCTGTTTAACAAAAACGAGTAAAACATAATTTTGTATATCCAGGAGATTATCTTTAACGTATTTGCTGCTTAAAATTACCTAACACGATAAAACTATTTGAATATAAAAATGCCATTAGTTTAAAATTTGCGCCTCCATCCCAGAACCGCAAATACATAACCCGAATTTATTTATTTATTTAATATGATGGTAGAATCAGTTTTTTCAGGTTTCCCAAAGGATATTTAACCAGGCTACCGCCCCTCGCGAAATAAACTGGTGCTAAGGCAATAATGACCGACTTCACAACCTTGGTGTATAATAGACTATTATTAGAAAGATCACAACAAACTTCGGCCAACAACAAAATTTCAGAGCCATACGATTTCCCCATTCCTAGATTATTCTAATTCACGGTTCCAAACAATCGCCCTGTATTTTACTCATTCTCTCTTCTAAACCACTCACTTTCTCTTCTAGAAATTTTCGTCTTGTTATCCGTGTTTTTCTAATCTTTGATTAAAAATTTCAATTATGTTATTCTTCTGATCCTCCAATTTCTTGTCAATATTGTTAATTTCTTTTATACTTATTTGTACGTTTTTCTTCATATTATTCATGTTTTTCAATATCGTTAAATTTTTCAAATAATCGTTGCAATAATTCTTCTTGTGATCTAGGTCCGCCTATGGCCTTGTCTTGTCTTCTAGTCTCTCTTCTTCAGCTATGGATAAACCTGTAAACCTTCTATCCTTTTCTCCTAACTCTTGTCCTACATCAATTTCTTCATTTTCTAGTAATTTTCTTGTAAGTATTTTCAATTAAAGTCGCTAATTTGTTTGTATTTATACACGATTCTGCACGACGTTGCTGGTGCCAAATTTTTGCAATGTATAAAGTCGTTCAACGTAAATATAACTTTATTTTAAATAGTATTTATCTTTTTATTTAAACTACAAATTACATTAATGACTTTTATTTTTTAATTAATTATTTGGCAATTCTCGTTTACCGACAAAAATTTACTTATTCAATCATTTTATTTAAATTTAGATCGTTACAATATTTAGTATGAGTTTAGAGGTAAGATGCTTTTCACATAATAACTACAAAATTCTTGAAAAAATTTTTTCAACTGTACTTTAGTAATACTTTAAATTACTAAAAAAATATCGAAAGCATGTTTCGTAGAATACGTTTTGGTATTAATTTTGTGGTGTGGTGTATTGAGGGGCTTGCTCTTGCTAACTGTTTATTCTACGTATGTTCAATATGTATTAAACAAGCAAAAGCATATTTAATCCTCTTCAAAAATCGTAATAATGGATACTGAAAAAAAAATTCTTGTTATTTTAAAATACAAAATGATGCTTTAAACATTAATTCAGTTACACTACGAGTTAGAAATCTACTGTTTTTTTTAAATTCTATAAATACGACAAAATTATCTAATCGTTTTAAAACAACAAATGCAAACTAGACCTAAATACAAAAAAATCGAAACCCACAAACAAAATATCAAAACAAGCTTTAAGTAAAGTCTACGTATATCAATAAAAGTCTTTGTTGGTAAAGTAAAACTTTTTATCTTTAAAGTATGTAAATATTTGCTTGTTAAGGTAGCAACTTCAAAGACGATGTCTAGTGCACGTTGACATTAAATCATGTAAAACTTGTATGTAACATTCATGTATTGTCCTCAGTTTATAGCTCAAACTAAATTACATTTTAATAAAACAAAGCAATTGTTACAATATGTGCGGAGATTACGTGGACGATAACAATATATTATAAACAAATTTATGTATTTTTTTCAGCGCTCTAACGGCGAGTCGTTTAAATAAAACACCTGTTATAAAACAATTATGAAGCGTCAATGCGCCATTAGAATCCGATCAATAAGTTCATTCACGCGACAATTATGTAGTAAACTCCATATGCCTCTGGAATTGCAGATTTAAATAAAGCGAAATTTTTTAACGTTTGCCTGTTTACTGAATTATTGCACTAATGCGGAAAAACATTTTTTTTATTTATGTTCAAGTTTTAATTGTATATTACTTTGTTCTTTCAATTATAACATATTTCTTAAAAAACCTACAAAAACGATATAAAAAAATTTGTTTTAAAAACATCATGCTGATTTTTACAAAATAATTGATGAATTAATTGTGTTTATGAATATTACCTTAGTTTTTCTTACTTTCAAAATATAAATTTACTTTTCTTAGTATATTTTAGGAAGTTGTTATTTTATTAAGTTTAATTAACAGCTTCGATTACTAGTAATGGAGCTATTAAAAAGTTGAAACCCTTTCTACGAAAACTTGTAAATTATAAATTATCTTTCATTGAAATTTCATAAAAATTCAATCTAAGTAATCTGCTAAGGGATAGAGTTACAAAAGGTTTAAATGGATTTCATAAGGTCCTATTTAAAAGTTAAAAAAATATTAACTCTTACAGATAACTCTCTTACATACTGTATTATTATTGCTCAAGAATAACTAACTAATTAATTAAGCTACTATTAAGTATATTACCTACTAAAATTTATAAAAACCATAAGTAATATTCTAACAGATTTGTTTATTATTATTAATTATTGACATAATTAATTTGGTTTTTTATTTTATTTTTGACAATATAATGTGATAGTTAATAGATTGATACTGGTAATGTACCTATACAGAGTGATTTATATTAGGTATGGGTAAGTTTTCCATTTCTATAGTGGTATTAAAATACTTGTCAAAAAAATCCGCTATAACTCATTTCTAAAAAAAGTAAGTTCATACAAGTTTAAATAACATAGAGTTGCATTTTGAATGGCCTGTTCTTATGCGATTTACTTTTGACCAAATTTTCCTTTTTTTGATCAAATCTTGGGGCTTCTAATGTTGGATCATCAATGAGATGTTTATTGAAAACATCAACTCTAGACCATAATTTGTTTCACTCTTCAATTTCAGAAAAAGCCGTAGTTAAGTACTCTTGCAACCAAACAAGACTTCGAGATTTAAGTCTTTTAGCTGTAGTATTCTCAATATGATTTCAAATTTTAAGTTTTTGTTAAATTGGCATTTATCCCATTCTGGTTTTTAACGCAGCTTAATGTTTGATGGAGTAATATTAAAAACAGAAAGCCAACGGAGAGTAGTAGATTTAATGGTTCCACTAATTATACAATAGTGCAATTCAACTTCCTATCTATTTTTTCGTATGATAACTATTCAACCAGACAGGAGCACACTATTCTGCTGTAGAATATAGTAGTTTGTTCAACGAGAACAAAGTAAAGTAAGGTTAGGGACAAACAAACCAAATGCAATGTATATTTTATAATACAAAATAAGATTACATTAATATTAAGCATATGTAGGCAATGGGGCCAAGAAAACCAAAATTAATGGAAAAAGTAAAAACTAAATGGAAGGGATTAATGGACTTACACGTATACTTAAACTTAGTTTTTTAATAGGAATTGAAACAGAAACATGGTTCAACATGTGGTGGAATCTATGAAATAGATAACCAAACTAGCTGCCACATTCTGTGTAGTGGGTTATTACTTCTAGAATAAATGAAACAAAACATTTATTTCTACCTCGTAAAGTAATAACATCATTAAACAAGAAAACTCACTTCAGCACAAAGGTACAGTTGTTAAACGTACAGTTATTGTACAATACAGTCTCTTTTTTTAAATTATCACTATTGTTTTGTGTGATTGTATTTGATGTTTTGTAGATCGACTTTAAGAGCTGTATTGCGTTGATGTAGGGGGATACTTTCAATTCTGCTAACGAGTGTTTAATGTAAGGTGTCTCCATCACTGCAGTGGATTTCCAGCTACAAAAATTCTTTACAGTAGAGGTACTGGCACCTGCATCTGCAACGATAGTAGCCACCGAGCGACGAAAACAATGTCCCGTGTATAATTCGGGATTCGTTAGTTTTAAAAATTGAGTAATTATCTTGGGTTGATTGCCAATTTTATTTATGCAGACTACCTGTTTTGTGCATTTACCCATTTGGTAATTTAGAAAAAATTGCTTTTTCTAGATTAGTACTATAAAGACTTTACATACAAGACATAAAATAATATAGATACTTAAAAAAAAACAATTTATTCAAAAATATTAATTAGAAATATTAATATACGAGTAAATTGTGGAACTTGATATGGTTAAAATATTGATCCCCGATAGTGATTTATGACATATCTTCAAAGTAGAAGCTTCAGGATAAATCATTACTTGTTGAGTAGTAATTGTGTTTTTTGCTGACCCTATTTGTATTTTTCTTGCTATATCTGGCTTATTTTGGATTGCATCCTCGATATAGCCCTCAGCCACCACTGTACTTTGCCATCCTCCTTGTCGTTTTAAATTGCTCATGTACTCCACAGGTGTAAGTAACTCAAAATCCATTGATATTTTAGAAGGAAATTTTTCAAATGAATGTAGCCCCACAGGTGTGATCATTTCCCTTGCTTATAGTTTACACATAGGCGCCAGTGTGGTACGAACTGGTAATACCGTAGTCTTATCTTGATCGTCAATGTCATCTAGTAATATCTTTGATAATTTGTCACATTGATCAGCTACAGAAACGCCAAAAGTAAACGCGGCCTGTAAATAGATAAAAAAATTAATTAATTTGAGGTTCTTATTTGACCACTGTCTTACTTTCACCAATAAAAAATCCTTCTCGGGAGCTTTGAGAAGAAATTGATCAATCTGGTTCCGGGACAAAAATTTCGATTTTTGGGTAACCTGTCGATTTTCGCTTTAAGTGTTCAATAAGCTTATAAAATTTGCGTATATCCAAATACTGCTTCAATAAAAACACGGATTTTAACATAGAATAAATGCACCAATGACTTGGGGGTTTTTGCAAACTTGCTGTTTCCGCAAAATACGCAAAAAACATTTCTTCGGTAAGTGAAGTAACTTTTTTCTTGACGCCAATCTTCTAAAATTTGGAGTGCCTTTTATACCACTTTTTGATTTACACGTCAGTAGCTGCGGCTGCTACTTTCACTCACATCAAATGGAACGCCCTCACAATGATTTTTGCCTTCTTTTACAATTATTTTATAAACTAACACTGTTTTCACAAAACACACACTTTTGTCTGATAAAAAGCGGTGGTTTTTATGTACACTCATGAAATTTAAAACTTGGACACCACAATTTCTGTAAACAAAAGTTTGCACATTGTAAAGCGGGCTTAAGGGTATCATTTACAATTCTAACAGCAGGTAGTCTCAGCAGAAGTTATCTTATAGAAGGACTGTAGAATGAATCATTACACTAAGCACGTTTTAGAAAATAGGTAATTTACGTTGCTTACTTAATTTTTTCTTTAAAGAATATATTTGAAGGTATCGCTAATTAAACACCATAGCTCGATTAATTATCGAATCAAAATTTTGTTTAGGAAATGTTTACAAAATAAAATTAGAAATAATTTTGATTTAAAAAACGTCTACAAGCAATAACTTTTAAATTAAATCAAAAAACTAAACATGGTTATTTGGGTTGACTGATTATTACTTATTTTTAAATAAATCTAACCTACTAATTATTGTAAGTTATTAAAAAAAAATCATTAAACTCTCTATTCATAATATTTAGTCCTTACAAAATGTATATTTTATGACGTTTCATTTTTTTCTGTAGTTAATATAAAAAGTGAAAATAAAAACTAAGGCAATTCTTATTGTCAACGTATATATTTAGTTTTTTGACAAGAATTTATTACATAATTATAATTAAGATACCAAGTTATAGTTTAAAATTAAATGAAAACTTTTTTTTTAAATAAAGGTATTACTATATAAATAAATATAAGAAATCAATAATGGGTGTGACCTCCATTATTATTGATACATTCTTGGAGGCGTCTGCTCATTGACGCTATCAAGGTATCAATATAATTAATATTAATCGTTTCCCATGCGGTATCAATGGCTGCAATTAGTGCATTACGGTTTACTGGTATAAAATTTGGCCCTTGTTGTCTTCGGATAACAGCAAGTATTCGAGCCCAAACATTTTCGATAATGTTAAAATCTGGGCTTTTGCTGGCCAGGGTAACAGCTCCAAGTTATTTGCTTGTATCCAGTTGCGCACAACCTGCGAAGTATAGGGTCATCATATCCCGATAGTTAATTATCGAATGTTCCAAGAAAATATGTGTAAATAGTAAATGGAATCTACTAACGTAACGTTAAGTCGTTAATTATAGTTACATAACTCTCCTTTCATAAGATATAGTTCATATTAATATGCTTATTGTAAAGCTTCGTACACACCTGAACAACAAACCGAGGAACAAACAGAACAACGAACCGAACGGCAATCGGAACATTAATTTGGACGGTGCTACGTACGAATTTTAGAACAGATTCGCAAGTCCTGATTGTTCCACAAACGGTTTGCGGCGTCCCTTGTCGGTTTTTCTCCGACATCAAAGAAAATGCGCGCGAATGCGTTTGCAGGTTTGGACGAATCTAAACAAAACGGCGAACAAACTTATGCGGGAGAATTAAATTATTTATTTTTTGTCCTCCCATTTGTGGGTTTGTTGTGTTTTAGGTAATATTATGGAGTTGACAGAAGAAAAATGTTTTAAATCAATCAGTGTTTAAGAATGCAAGAAAAAATGATGTCCCTATTAGCATCATTTGGGGGGGGGTTTTTTTAAATAAAAAAAAGGGAGATAATTTTTTTTTTTTTTTTTTTTTTGGGGGGAAAATTGGTTGGGGCTATTTTTTTTTTTTTCCGCAATTATCTCTTCTCAATAATAAATATATATGAACTGAAAACTACTGAAAATAATTATGGGAACAGCACAAACGTTGTTACTTATTTTTAAATAAATCTAACCTACTAATTATTGTAAGTTATTAAAAAATAATCATTAAAGTCTCTATTCATAATATTTAGTCCTTACAAAATGTATATTTTATGACGTTTCATTTTTTACTGTAGTTAATATAAAAAGTAAAAATAGTAAATTATAATTTTTACTCTTCTTTGTGCGTAAAAATTTGGTTGGCACTATCTTCTTGTTTTCCACAATTTTCTCTTCTCAATAATAAATATATATGAACTGAAAACTACTGAAAATAATTATGGGAACAGCACAAACGTTCTATTTGTTGTTCGGATTGTGGAAATCATAAAAAATCGTTTGTCGTTCTGTTTGACTTTCGGTTCGTTGTTATATTTGTTGCTCGGTTTGCTGTTCAGGTGTGTACGATGATTTACAACTTAAGCAACAATTTTTGGCGAATAAAGATTAGTTTGTGATGTAATATTAGAAACACAAATTTATATCATATCAAATTTATGACAACTTAAAACCAAGAACGTGTATGTTATTGCTAAGAAATTATTAAGGAAAAGCGCAATTGCAGTGTAAATATTTATAATTACATATTTTCGAAAGTTTATAAGTCCGCTATTGTAATCTTAATACTTAAAAGAAAATCCTGTCTATTAGCATTATAAGGAAATGGCTTTTACTTTATGAATAAGTTTCAATAACAATAGAATATCCTTGCTTGTTTAATTTACTTCCTTTGAGTCATATTGCTCTAAGGGTTGTTACATTAGTCATTAGAAGTATGTAATAAATAAACAATTACCTACTGTTTGAGAAGGGGTAGTGTGAACCAATAAATAAAGTAAGAAATGTAAATTCCATTTTAGTTTAAAATTTCAAGTGTTGTGAAAATGCCACCTCATCTCGGTGCTGATTTGAAAGCGCGGATTGTTTCGGAATTAGCGACGGGCCGTAGCGTGCGTAAAATTTCACGTATGTTAGATATACCAAAAAGCACCGTAGGGAATTACCGAGTAAAATGGAATCTTGAACACACTTTGGAAAGAGCCATCGGAAGTGGTAAACCTAAAGTATCTACACGTGCTCAAGATCTCGAGTTGTTTCATTACGTAACAGAACAACCATTTGCTACATACGCGCGGGGTGCAGATAAACATTTTCCCGGAGGTGGGGGGAAAAAAGGTGGGGGGTTGGGGGGGGAGGGAAGAGGGAGGGAAGGGAGAGGAAGGGGAATAGGGGGGGGGGGGGGGCGTGGAGTTTGTTGGGTTATCGATGGACGTCTTGATTCTGCTGCGTATTTAGATATTTTGGAAACTATTATGAAACCTTCAGTCGAAGTGTTTTATCCAGACGAAGATTATATTTTCCAACAAGTAAGTATTCTTATTTCACTATACTTTCTCCAAAAAATAGTTCGGGATCTGTTGAATTAACATTTTCATAATGTATTTTTGTTGTTAAGGACAACGCCCCTATTCATACTTCGCGGGTTGTGCGCAATTGGATACATGCAAAATAACTTGGAGCTGTTACCCTGGCCAGCAAAAAGCCCAGATTTTAACATTATCGAAAATGTTTGGGCTCGAATACTTGCTGTTATCCGAAGACAACAAGGGCCAAATTTTATACCAGTAAACCGTAATGCACTAATTGCAGCCATTGATACCGCATGGGAAACGATTAATATTAATTATATTGATACCTTGATAGCGTCAATGAGCAGACGCCTCCAAGAATGTATCAATAATAATGGAGGTCACACCCATTATTGATTTCTTATATTTATTTATATAGTAATACCTTTATTTAAAAAAAAGTTTTCATTTAATTTTAAACTATAACTTGGTATCTTAATTATAATTATGTAATAAATTCTTGTCAAAAAACTAAATATATACGTTGACAATAAGAATTGCCTTAGTTTTTATTTTCATTTTTTATATTAACTACAGAAAAAATGAAACGTCATAAAATATACATTTTGTAAGGACTAAATATTATGAATAGAGAGTTTAATGATTTTTTTTAATAACTTACAATAATTAGTAGGTTAGATTTATTTAAAAATAAGTAATAATCAGTCAACCCAAATAACCATGTTTAGTTTTTGATTTAATTTAAAAGTTATTGCTTGTAGACGTTTTTTAAATCAAAATTATTTCTAATTTTATTTTGTAAACATTTCCTAAACAAAATTTTGATTCGATAATTAATCGAGCTATGGTGTTTAATTAGCGATACCTTCAAATATATTCTTTAAAGAAAAAATTAAGTAAGCAACGTAAATTACCTATTTTCTAAAACGTGCTTAGTGTAATGATTCATTCTACAGTCCTTCTATAAGATAACCCCTGCTGAGACTACCTGCTGTTAGAATTGTAAATGATACCCTTAAGCCCGCTTCACAATGTGCAAACTTTTGTTTACAGAAATTGTGGTGTCCAAGTTTTAAATTTCATGAGTGTACACATACGCGACAGTGTGATGTACGAACATCATCTGATAATATCTTTAATAATTTGTTACACTGACCAGCTTCCAAAACGCCAAAAACAAACACGGCCTGTAAATACATAAAAAAAAATAGATTAATTTGAGGTTCTTATTTAACCATTGTCTTACTTTCACCAATAAAAATTCTTGTCGGGAGTTTTGAGAAGAAGTTGATCCATTTGGTCCCGGGACAAAAATTTCGATTTTTGCTTTAAGTGTTCAATAAGCTTATAAAATTTGCGTATGTCCAAATACTGCTTCAATAAAAACACGGATTTTAACATAGAATAAATGCTTCGATGACTTGAGGGTTTCTGCAAACTTGCTTTTCCGCAAAATAAGTAAGAAATATTTCTTCGGTAAGTTTTTTCTTTTTTTTTCTTAATGCCAATCTTCTAAAATTTGGAATGCCTTTCCATACCACTTTTCTAATTTACACGTCAGTAGCTGCGGCTGATACTTTTACCACATCCAAATGGAACGCTTTTCGCTTTATTTCTCAATTATTTTATAAATTAACACCTGTTTTCACAACACACACACTTCCGTCTGATAATTAACGGTGCTTTTTATGTACCTGTTTGTAACGCAGGTCTGAAAGGAAACCATGAAACATATATAAAGGTTGGTTTGTTTTACATCTTATAACCAATTTTTCTGTATATAACTAGAATTTGTTCTGCCAACTTTATACAGTTTAATATTTCTAGGTTTTACAATTAAAAAAATATTTTTCAGTAACTATTTTCATGTTTGTGTTAAAATATGCCCTTCGACATTGTAAACCGTCTAAATGTTTCCTGACAATTAATTTTTCTATATGATAAGTAATTGACATTTAATAAAGCATAGCCGCGCTTATTCTTGAAATTAGGTCTGTGATTCGTTGATTTTTATCCATTCTAGAGTGAATATGAAATCATAAACGTTCAGTTGACTGGAATTGTATACCTATACGTTTCGTTAACTGTGAAGAAAACCGTAGATATCCATGCGGGAGTAGAAAAAGCAATTCCAATGCAGCTGAATGAAGTGTCTTTGCATCTGCTGCCCAAGTTGTTCCAGGTAATTTTTGAATGACATTATTTCTTGTTTCCAATTTTTATTTGACTTTTTCTAAATGATCTTTTGTAAATTAAGAACGTATCTAAAGTTACTCCCAGACAAACTGGGTTAAAATTATGGTTTAACTTTGTATTATTAAAGATAATATTAAGTTTTCAACTTTCTTCTCCATTACTTAAATGGAAACAAAGGAACATCTGTCTTTTTAAGATTGGAGAATAATCACCATTTTTTAAAATAATTTTCTATAATACGCAAATCATCAGATATCTTTCAATTAAAAAAAAATCCGAATGTTGAAATGAAATTACTATATCATCGGCGTAGTCAAATTTTCTTTCTTCTTTCTACACGGTATCGTATGCAGCAATTAAGTCTAAAATTATAACTACAGTTTGCAAAGTTTTTCGAAATCCAGCTTGATATGCGTTGTTAATGTAAATACTTCATTACAACAACTTCTACCGGATCGAAATCCTGCTTGTTCAATTGGTAATTTCTCTTCAATTAATGGATTAATTCTTTGAAAATCAATCTTTCCAAAACCTTAACAAACTTATTAGACTCTGAGCGGACGTAAAAGTAAGTTGCTAAGCAATATATAATAAATGTTTCGTTAGCATGTTTTATTCGGAGTAAAAACTTCTTGTGACTCGTCTTTAAGTACCGGACAAACTAAGTGACAGACTCATCACAAATAGTTATTTTTCTTCAAGCGTGCTAAAATATTAATTTTACTATACCGCATTGAATATATGTATAGAACGACTACATTATTTTACGGCGTACAATAATATTATTTTACGCTCAATTAGTAACTTAGTTTGCCGGTAGAGGTATTAGCACTTTTAAGCAGAAATGCCATTTAAAATTTTAACTTTTAAAAATGTCGCAAATTGAAGAACTCCACCTAAAATAAAACAAATCGCCGATGCCTTAGTTGGAAAATTTGATCCCCAACAAATCGCGCAAAATATATGATTTTGCTTACAATACAATTTTGAAATGGGCGCAAGAAAATAATATAATCAATTACACAGAAAATGTTATGTTAGCGTATTTTTCCCATTTGGCGGAAACTATGAAAAGTTCGTCATTATGGGCACAATATTCCATGCTAAGTGCCAATTAAATATTAAACATGACATAAACTTAAAAATTACGCAAATTAATTTCCTTCTTGAAGCGCCAAGCTGATGGGTATCAACCAAAAGCAAAGTTTTCTCTGAAGAACATTTTAATAACTTTTTATAAAATGCGTCAAACAATGAATATTTGGCCATGAAGGTAATTTCAAATATAACTTTTTTTCAATCCTTTAAAGTAGATACTATTTTCTTAGATCGTATTAATATTCGGGTTAGTGGGGCATGTCGTTGCGACGAACTAGTAAGAATACAGGATATCGAAGACCTGGATACTAGTAAAATTTCTAATACTAAAACGAATAAGTCACGGACATTTACCATAGTTGGAGATTTTTATTTAAATTTATGTAGACAATATATGACACTGACCTAATGACATCGAACATAACAAGATCTTTTGAAATACCAAAATGGTAGATGCCACCGTGTCGTTATGGGGATACATAAAATTTCAGGTATACCAAAACAAGTGGCAACTTTTTTAAAACTACCTAATTCAGAGGAATACACTGGTCATACACTGCGACGAACCTCAGCTACATTGTTAGTTGACAATGGTGGAGACATTACCACTCTAAAAGACACGGTGGATGGAAATCTAACAATGTAGCTGAGGATGCATCGAAGACTCCCTTTCAAACAAACGTGAAATTGCCAATACAATATTAGGGCGCGATGAAGGTAACATCTACCGTAACATCAGGTGATCTTAACAGGCCTAGTACTTCCACCGCAACATCGAGCATATCCCAGTCAAGTGAATATGAAATCCATCACGACTATAATGACGTCAATGTCAGTTCTAAAACAGCAAGTAGTGGATTAAATATTATTAACTCGACATTACAAATTGTGCCTTTAATATTACTATAAATAAAAAATAGGTATTTTTTTCCACTATATAGTTACCACAAAAAGAAATAAGAGTTAATTATTATTATTGTTGTATTGTTAAACAATTATAGCTTTCTTTCTTACTCTACAAATTAATACAAAATTTTCCTTTTACAAACCGTGTTAATACAGACAACAAAAATAATGTTGTTTTTGACAGTTCATGTTTGACAGTTGTAAAGTTGAGTTAACGCTGTTGCCTATTCATTCTCAAAAACCACCTCAATTACTTCAAGAATTTGGTTTTTTTACGCTTGAAGAAAAAATAGTATATTGCTACACACGGAGTCGAACGCCTTTTGTGTTTCGCAAAGTATTTTTGCGGCCTCAGCTGCGCTTCGGCCGCAATACCTTCGCTCAACACAAAAGAATGCGTTCTACTCTAGTAGCTTATAATATACTATTATGTAACAGGGACAAAAAGTGCACTTTTTATGTACGAGACTGAATTTTGCTGGCCGAGGCGTCAGCCGACGCAAGCAAACAGGCGAGGTTATTAAAGCACTTTTTTCGAGGTACATATTAATTTTTCCGTTGACCTTAAATTAATTAATTTTCTATTTATTCCCGTTTATTTAAACAAAAATGTTTAGTAATTTTAAACAAAATTTTTAAGTTTGTTCTGATTTTTACTGTACCTGGTATTCACTTCACTGTTCAGTATTGTAACATTTGTGTAAAAATTTATTAAAAAGAAATAAAGGCTTTCCGCGTTCGAATATTGTACCGATTAGGCGGGGCCGACTCATTTTGTTAGTAAATGCGACGGTAGATGTTTGTTTACTACAACATAACCTTATCTAATGGTATAATTTTTCGAAAATGCGTAATTTGTTGTTAACAAGAAAATTATTTATTTTGAAGAGGAATAATAAATCAACTAGTTTTTTCACAAAACAAAATGTGAAGAATTATTTTTTTATAATAATTGTAAAATGAGGAGCAATTACTAATGTTTATACCAGATGTCGAACTATCAGAAAGGGAAATATTTTATAAAGCGATATATTTTAAATAGTTTCAAATGTTACCTTCCATTATATGCTACATCAGGAGCGTCACGAAAGAAATCGATTTATCTCATCTCTAGTAAATACGTTTGACTTTTTTGCTTTGCAGCCAACATTTTGTTTTTTTAAGAACGCTAGTAATTTAGTATATTTGCTGATGTCAATATTATCGTTTATTGAAAACGTTGATTTCAACATTGAGTAGATGGACCATAATGTTGACGACTTACTGTTTCTGCCTTCGTTGAAAAGTATGCCAAAAATACATTTTCTGTTGCGTTTTGGACTTTACTTTTTTGGCACCATTCTTTAAACATTGTATATTGTTTTTTATATAAAAACTGCGACTTTTCTGGTAGCAACCGTAAGAAAGTATACAAACGTAATTTTTGATTCACTCCGAAAATGTTTCAAAAAGTAATAATCTTCTTTCAGCTTATTGAAAACTGTGAAATTCACCTGTTTTTGTGTACGAATAAATCTTGAACCCAGTAATGTTGATTGCGTTAATATGATTCTATTTTTGTTTTTCCTGCGACAGAATCAATATTCAAATGATTTTTTCACAAGTAATTACTGTTCTTGTGTTTTCCATTAGCATTATTACTTATTTACATCAATCAAATACAGTAATAGAAAGATACACATAATTAACTCACTTCTACTGTAAGTTTTTGTATTTTATGATCGTGAAAATTTTGTATCGGAACTCCGCTTCTGTATCAAAATGTTACCTAATAAAATTGTCTAAAGCAATCTCAAGTCGTATGAATTCTGTCTTACCTTATAAATGAATAACTTTAAAGAAGTTAAAGTGGTACATATTGAAAACAATGTATCGAGTATTGTGAGATTACAACCAGGCTCTTCTATATGCGTCGCACATTGTAGAAACTTTAAACAATTTATTAATATCATTTCAAAGCACTTAAAATCATTTACTTGTAATTTGAACAAAAAAATTGTTTTTGTTCAAAGTTGTGTGGGATTGAGAATATGAGGTTATAAATGGAAGTAAACAAACAATATTCTGCAGTATCTAAAATGTTTCAGTATGTACCTAAAGTACTGTAATATCCTATGTAGTCACTAAATTCATCCTTTCTTAAAATAGGTTTTCATACTGGTTACTTCGACTTTATTTAATTTGACATAAAATAATAATTGACATTGACAGATGTTTGCGGACGAAAAGTATTACAGTTAAAAAGTGTTACTTTATGGTTATTCAGGGGTACGTAAACTCAATTTTATAATGAGGTCGACGGAAAAGTATTGCTTTTACTCCTAATAAAACAATATCCTATTTTTTTTTTTTTGATTATAAACAAAATGGATTAATTCTTTGTGTTCATTTTTAACTACAATGATTATTTACTTTACAAAACAATTATCTTTCATACCATTAGTATTTAACGCTACCCCTAGACAACACCAAAAATTTTCACAAAAGAAACCAAAAACAAACTTTTCTTTCGTTTTCTTCTTTTACACTATTATGAATATTACTCGTTACTCTAAATAAAATTAGAAATTAGTATTATGTGTTCTCCTTTTATTTAATTTCTCAAACACGATGACCCTATGATGTAAAAATGGATTCTACCCCCTCCCTCTGCACATATTTGAACGACCGGTCACCTATTATCATTTTTTAACATTTCTGACGAGTAACAATTGGAATCTTGTTGAAATGAATTTGAGATCAAAATTTTTGGACGTTATTAATTATTTTATTAGAATAATGTTAAGATTTAGAACGACGTATTATGAACATCATGCACAATTCAAGGTTATCAACAATAATAGTCGTAAAAATCAAAATTATTTATATCGGAATTTAAACGACATAAAATCAATTAAAATCGAATAAATAGCTAATGCAAAACTTTACAACGATGTCATCTAGCGTTTGTGTGTTTTATAAAATAAGCTGCGTTTTCGTAGTTGTTTCAGTATTAAATTCTGAAACTTCTGTAAACACTTTTACACCTAAGTTAATTTATTGGATAATTTCAAATTGCCAATTAAATTGAACTTCCATTTAATTCTTTTCTAATAGATCAATGTTATTGTTTCATTACGTTGAATAATGAAAAATAAATGCGCGGTTAAAGGGCTGAAAGCTCATAAAACATGTGTTTCACATGTTTTATACTGTATACATGTAACGTTACACCTCTTTCGCAAATCGCTAGAGGATTGTGGAGTTGGGTTTGTTTATCCGACGTAACGAGACATTAGTACAAAAACCGGTTAAACTATTTTTATTTGATTTTATACTTATTTTAAAATGATTTCACTTTTTTCGTAAAGGCAGATCTGACATGCAAATCCTTAAACATTAATAAATTTAAGCAACAAAGTAGAGATAAAACTTCTCAAAAGTAGTTTTAAGAAAGATAAAACGATAAATCCAAACTTTATTCATTTCGAGAATTTGCACTTGGTACACGAACCAAGATTCTTGTGTTATTCATATTGCTGACACTTGTTTAGTCAAATTTATATTTGCAAGTGAAATGAATATACATGAAGAACGAGAGTTAGCATCTGTCTTGTAAATGTACATTTTAGTAGCAATACCTTAAACTATATTCAGGTGTTAGGCAACTGGAAATTTAAATTGCCAGTATGTCCTACGTAAAAATGACAGTATCGGATGGAACTTAAGCGACTCTTGTGTTTAAAATTATGCACACGACTTGGTGTACATAAACTAAATAAGTTTATCCATTAAAATTTAAAGAACCGAGGATAATAAATCCTCCACAGACGTGAATCCAACCACAAATCACGGTAAGGGAGTCCCACCGCGCATAGTTTCAGGTTTGGGAACAAAGAAATCGTTGTGAGATTTGTTTCAGGCAGTTTCACACGACAGATTTGCTCCTACCTTTAATGTGGGAAACTTTTCAAAAAAATTATTTGAAATTTAGTTAAATAAAATAAATTGTCGTTACGGATTTTTTTCATTGATGTAAGTTAATATCTTTTTCTAAATGCATTAAATATACCATTATAAACATTTCAGACAAGTTTTAAGTAATACGAAAATTAAACATTTCAATTAATGTATCAAAATTAAACTAAAAATTAGAGTACAACATGTTCACTTAGGTAAACAAATATATCAAAACTTTTAGATAAACCACTGTTATTACTTAATATTTGCACAAAAGTACGAAAAATGTATAATTACAAAAGTAAAATCTTACTACTGAAAACGACGAACACTATTTCAAGCTAAAATTAAAGAAATATTAAATAAAACGGAAGAGAGCACTACTTATTATACATTTATGATTAGATTTATCAGGATTAATATAACTTTATCGACATATGTGTAAGCAGTTCCTACATAAATAGATTATTTGACTGTTATTGCCATCTAAGCGTTGGCAAGAATAACAATCTGAAGTTGTCTGCTGAAAATTTGCAAGAGATTGTACAATAGCAAACAAACACCTACAATCATTGAACAGTTGTTTCGTTGTTTTGGAAGTCTTCAGGAGTGAGGTACTCGAGTGTAGTAGGTAATTATAATAGAATAATCCTACTTATTTAACTGCTTACACATCTGTCGACAAAGTTCTATTAGAGCTGATTTTATTTAAATGTATAAGGCATTGATAGCAATGACAGTCACGTCTTAAAAAACTATCGGCAATGAGTTAAACTGTTAATTACAGTTACTATACAGGTAACATCGTCCCTAGAAATTGAATTATATTAATCGAATACATTATTTTTTAATTGTTTAATTAGCATTTTAGCAATTAATTCAATAAATTTAAATAATAACAATTAAATCTGAAATTTAATATCCTGTATTAAAATGAAACTGTAGATTTCCTTCAAATATTCAAAGATATTTCTTTGCTTAAATAGAAATGCAAACAGCACCAAGTTGTAGCAATGATAAAGCTAAGTTAATACCGACTTCGATCAGATTATTTAGTTGAAAACTAAGTTTATACAACAGCTTGATTTGTTTACGGCTCATAGGGTACCAATATCAAATTTATGCAAAGGTATGCTAATATCCTCAGTAGAGATTATTTAAATTAAAGGACTTTTTTGTTAAACTTGTTGAATTATTTAATTTTTTTAATATTGTACATAAGCTATTGGATGCATATCCGTACAGAATTCTTTAGATATTTTCATTACTTGGTCAGCAGTAAATATCTCAGTTTATTTAAATAACTGTTAATTTTTAAATAAACCTAAAGTTTAAAACATTTTTTTAGTTAACTTAAACATTTTATTTGGTATGTGAAAAAAATTTGATGATGCTGATCGAGTAAGTACCGGTTCTCTAAATTTCTTTATATTATCAAAATTGTCAGTCATAATATCATGAAAAATAATCGTTTATACTTGCCGTGTCATTAGATGTATTTTGCAAAACACCACGAGAGCGAAGCAAGTATAACGATTATTTTTGATGCTCGAGTGGTATTCGTACGATTATATAACACAATGTTATTGAAAATCTATTAATCAGACAAAACGTTACAGGTACCTACGATTTTAGTTTGTGTTTTATTTTGACGTTTACAAAAACAAATATTACATTTATTGGATCATATAACAATGAGTTATATAATTCTTTCTATACAAGCACAATAATGCTTAATATTCAACTTTGTGATTAATAGGTAAGTGGGGAAGAAATGGGTCATTTTTCAAAAGACAAATATAACTATTTATTACGAACTGAAACATTTATATAAAATAAACGTGCAAACCCACATCATTTTAACAAATATATGACATAAAACTTAGATATCATAATTAATAGGGCGCTTTTGTACATAATGTGTGTGGCGAAAGCAAACATAAGAAAATAATATCGTATTCTTCCGCATATTCTAGCATTTCTAAGATAGTAGTATGTGAAGCGTGTCTATCAATACTAAAACAACCTTCCCAAACATTTTTTTGGAACAGAAATGTGTCTTTAGCCAATAATAGAATACTTCGGAGTTCATCTACGCAGATTTTTCCGACATATAAATGGCCGAACCAGGAGGTATCCCATCCAGAAATTTATCGTTCTTGTTCTTTCCTTTAAAAATGGAAAATGGTGGAATAAATATTCCTTCTGCATTACAGCCTGCAAGCACACTGGTTTTCCATAGAGGTTATTATATGTCAAACTCTAACTCGTAAGATATAGTAACTATTCATTACGTCTTCAGACATAGCCACAGCTCGTGCAAGCCGATGCATTTTACCTTTATGAAACAACAATGTCGGAATTGCGTCCCATGATAGACTGCAACCATTTATAACGCTCTTTTTTTTTAAATTGAGTTGTAAGGGTTTTATGTTTAATTTCTGTTTTCTTTGTCAATTTGTATGCCATTAAACGTACCTCATTTCTTGTAGGAGCAAATCAATTTTTTTGTAACTTCTTTATATGAATAGCAATTCTTTTTCTCTGCCCTTTAACCAAGGCAGGAATCTGGTCCCAAACGAGTGCATTTACTAAGATTTTTGGTCCTGATTCTTCTTAACAATGTGATTTTAGGAATATCAAAGACCCGGAATTCTTCATTTATTCCCATTACAATGGTATTCACTGCATTAATTGCTTCTGGCAACTTCTCTTTGTACTACCTATTAGATGTCAATTTAAGTGCTTATCGAATTTAGAACAAGGATACATCACCCGTCTACTGTTGTAAATATATTCCTAACACTGTATATTGTATTATTTTGAACCCAATTTGATTTACACTCGTTTGTTTTATCCACCTTTCTAGATTTACTTGTACTGCGCGCGCCCTCAGTGGACCAACAAATCAACGTATCTCCTTGCCTTACTCCACAGGCATTGAAATTCAGCCCACGGTGAATGTGCGCATTCAACTATACACATTTTTTCTTATAGTGTCAGTAATAAGATAGTTCTTTTCAATGGCAGGGACGTAACCATAAGAAACCACTTAACACTACCGCTTTGACCCAAAATAATCTCGCCGCAGGCTCATCTTGACGCTAGTTTATTTTGATGCAAGCTTATCTCGGGGACCGAATTATATTTACTTTAATAAGTATTAAAGGTGGTTTTTGTATTTTCAATTTGTTTGTATTTTGGCGACTAACAAATATTACGCATGTGATCAATAGATAATTAAACAATAGAATTTTCTGAATGTATTAAAAAATTAAAGACATGAATTTTTTTATTATTATAGAAAGGTTTTATTAGCAATCAGAACTAACCATCTACTGAGATAAGGTGTTTGCTTAATTACTAAATATTTACAGTGCTACGAGTTAATATTGAGTACTTCCAGCAAAGTATCCTTTTCAGTTGTCAATTATATCCTCTCAAACGTTTGTCAGAACGGTATTCAAGTAGTTGATGTGTCAAAATGTGGTGCTTTCCAACTTGTCATATTGACGGATGCTTTGTTCCTTGATGACGTCTGTGATGTAGGGCACTTTTAAATCATCTTGGAGTGTCTGGTTAGTGACGTACAAAGTGCAATAGCAATCATTTGTAGAATTTTTGATTAGTACCTTTAGATTATGGTTATGTTACTTGACAATAATCTTTAATAGCTAATGTGCGTTCAAATAATCTTGAAAATTTCTTTCACATTTGGTAATTTTTTTGTAACAAAGTAGTCAGCTGGTAGAAAGTTTAAGTTAGGTATCTATGAAAACATTTACATCTGTCAATTTTTTAGATTATATTTGTGGTTAAAATTGAACAGTGTTTTTCCCTTCCCCTGCTTTGTCCCTAACCATACGGTTAAGTGATGTTCCTTTAATCTACATATTATGTTTGTCCGGTTTGACCAATGTAGACCTTTCCGCATAAACTGTTAATTTGGTAGACTCCTTTTGTTGACAGTTTTGACAGGCTATCTTTATTAGATAATAATAGTTGCTGAATTTTTCTTGCCGTTCCCAAAGCTGTCACCGATATTCTTCTTCTCCAACAATTTCTTTAATTTGTCCGTTACTCCAGTAATGTATGATCAACGAATGCAGATTCATTCTCTTTTTCGGGTTTCTTGCGACAAGCGGCTTTTCTCTTCTGGTATATACAAAACTATCATCCACGTATTTAAACCAACATTTCGGTTTCTTTGCGCTGGATCGAATAGCTTCTTTCTCGAATGCTTCCATGAAGATATTCGCGATAACGGGTGATAAATGAAATCCCATGGCTGCATCAGATTTTTGCTAGTAGAAATCTTCGTTCCATACAAAGTCCATAGTGTTCAGACAGATTCTTGCTAGCTCGGGTATGTCTTTTCTTAACCAGTGGGTTGTGCACAATTGATCAATGATGTTATATGTATCGTCGACTGGTACGTTAACTAGCGATTGTACATCGAAACTAACGAGTATATCGTCATTGGTCCAAAATAACAAGTAGTTTGACGAAGTATTCGAAGTTCTTTACAAAGGATTTGAGTTCTTCCACGTAAGGTTGTAGAAACTTAACGACGTAACGGGCCAGTTCATAAGTTGGAGATCCACATATGCTGACGATTGGCCTTTTACTTATTTATTTATTCATATGGTACATTTTTCTTGTTTTCAACTATACTACTTTTAAAGTTACAGTGTTTTTATTATTGTATTTAATTTTGTGCCTGTCGGACCCTTGTTTTTGTCTTCAGATCTTACTGGACGTTAATTCGTCGCCTTATTAATTAATTAAACAAATAGCGCTCCTTATTATTATTCTTTTATTTAGACCTAATAATTACATTTATGTCAATTTCTCACACCATAAATTGTTGCCTACAACAAAGTTAGTTAGCCGGATAGTTACAAAATTGACCACTTGTAATTTGATTTTTTTATAACCTTTGTTTGTAACGATCTAAATCAACAATTAAATATATTCATACATTTATTCCTGTAACAAAATAATTTTAAAAATACGTCTTTCGTAAATCTAGATTCACATTGTGCAGAACATTTCTACGAATTTCTAGAAAAATAAAGTTATAGAAGAAATGCGTTAGCTGTAGAGGTTCACTTTGTATTCTAGGCGACATCCACAGAGTCAATAAATAATAAGATTTTCAATTTAATATCAAGTATACATTGGCAGAAAATATTTTTCTAACCTATAATCATTCACTACCTTTTGTTGAATTCGAATATTGGTACTATCAGATATAGAAAATACAATAATAATAATCTAAAATTAGTTTCAAATTATTGTGCAATTTTTGTACGCAAATGAATTGAAAATTTTGATTTTGTTTAAATACTCAAAAACGAGAATGTATTTTAATGTATACAATAAAATGGCTTTAAAAGGGCAAATCAAATCAAAAAAAATATTTGTTAATCAAATAGTTATAAAACTATAATGTAGTTTTTTACTGCACATCTTATGAAATAAGATGGAGAGTTATGCTCGACAGTTACCAAACCGAAAATTTTAACATTATTTTTTTTACTTTTTGACAAATTAAGGTTAGTACATTATAATAAAACAAAAAAATTTATGTCCGACGGTCGGCCGTCCGTCCGTATGTAAACAAGATATCAAAAACTACCCGTCCAATTTTTATGAAACTTTGTACGTGGATTTTATTTATAATTTTGCAAATCTAATTAGATTTTTGGGCATATTTTATGTAACCAAAGGGGTGTTTACCTACTTTCGGATTTTTAAAATATTTAGAAAATATTTATTTTACACATTTTTGTTTCAAATAAAAGTTGTTTATAATTTAATTATACACATCTTTTGTTTCAACTATTTTGATCCGATAAGTAATTACTGAGACATAACAATCGTGTGACACTAATTATTGTAACAATATCTCCACCAATATCAATTTTACAAAAAAGTTGAAGGGAGAAAGTTGTTGGAAATTCTATTGTCTATAGCTTTGTTTGAACCATTTTTTAAATTGTGCGGTAAACGCTTGTTTTATACTAAATTTATATGTATAATAAATTTTACCCTAACAAAGATTCTATTTATAATTTTTTCTAATTGTTTTTCAACTTTTAAAGTAGGTATATTGAATGTGTGTAAATCAATACGAAATACCTCTAAGCTATTGTATAACAATGCATTCTTCTCATGTAATTTTTTTAATGTTAATTACAGCACCGAACATAAGTGCTCTTTATTTTAATAAAAACTAAATATAATCAAGCAGCTTTCTTCCTCCATTTAAAAGTATATTTCTGATTTCATAATACGGTACTTACACCATTAATTTCAATTAATAAATTCCATACAATTCATATTAATTCGAAACTTTTAACACAATTAATAGAATTACAAATTTTTGAAGTATCACCATTAAACGGTAAAATTAAAAAAAACACGAAAATTAAAAAGTACTGGCAAAGTATTTCGTAAAATATTTCAAAACAACAATCATGCTTGCGTAACAATTTTTATAAAAACAAACATAGAGGTTTGTATAAAACCGGACAAAAAGCGACATGTTCTAGTTCAACTAAAGGTCAGTAGTGACAAGTATGATATTTTATGCAATGGATTTTATCCTAGAACGTAGAAATTTTAAGTGACATTAAATAATATCAGAATAATATTGGGTTTCTGTACTGCAAATATATATATATATTATCAGAAAATCCTTCTACCTTCGGTGTCGGATTGTACAATTATTTACATTTTATTAGATTAATTTCTATTCTACGTTTATAAATTTCTTCCATTCCCCTTCTTGTTGTATGCCATCTCTTCTGCTTCTCCATGTTTTTCCTTTTTCTTCTAGTATTCTTCCTACTTCCCCATTCCATGTTTTTCTTGGTCTTCCTCTTTTTCTATTTTTTCATTATTCTTGTCTTCCAAATTTGTTTTACTGGTGTTTTGTCGTTGATTCCTGACTAGGTGACCCCACCACGACAGTTGCTTCTTCTCTATATTATTGTTAGTATGCTTTCTACCTCCAGTTCCTTTCTTATGTCTGTGTTTCTTATTCTATCTCTTCTCGTTATACCTTTTATTTTCGTAAGTATCTCATTTCGGTTAAGCTTGTATTTTGCTTTTCTCTTGCTCTGTAGTACCCATACTCGCTGCCGTAAGTTAGTATTGGTCTATAAATGGTTTTAAATATTTTTGTTTTTTGGTTTCGATCGATACTTCTCTCTTATTTAAAATTTTGTTTTTAGTGCGTAAAACAACCCATTTGCCTTCTTAATTCTATTATTACTATTTGCTTCCTGATTGATCCTTTCTCGTCCAGAATTTCTCCAAGATATTGAAAGTGATCCACTTGTTCATTCTGTTCTCCGTCAATCTCTATCTTCGTTTTCCACATTTTCTTCTCCAATTGCCATTACTTTTGTTTTACTTTTATTAACCTTCATTCTGTTCTCTTTCAAAACTGAATTCCATATATTTAAATTTGTTTGTGAAATTTTTTTCATTTTCCGCAATCGCAGTACCACATCATCCGCGTATAATCCTTCAGATACATTAATTCTTTGTAAATTCAGATATCCAATTAGTCATCTTTTTGTTTTTCTTTTTACAATTTTTAATTCTTCATCCATGAATAGTATAGAAAGCAGTGGGCTTAGACTACCCCCTTGTCTTAATCCCATATTTGTTCTAAACGTTTCCGATATTTTGTTGTCCCTTATAATTGCGTTCCGGTTATGTTTGTATATTAGCTGAGTTAGTCTTATAAGTTTTGTATTTACATGTCTTTTCTTTCATTAGTCTCCATATTGCGTTTCTGGGTACCGAATCGAATGCTTTTCTAAATCCAAGAATGCCAAATAAATCATCCGTTTTCTTTTCGTGCTTTTTTCGGTGATTTGTTTTATTGTGAATATATTGATCCTGTGCGCTTCGTCCTCGTCTGAATCCACTTTGTTCTTTCCTTCCATTGTCTCTTCGATTACCTTCCTGATTCTTTTTCTATTATTTTTCTAAAATTTTCATACATATATTGAGTAAAGTTATTCCTCTATAGTTATTACATTCTTTTTACATCTCCCTTTTTGTGTATTGGTACGATTAGCGATGTAGTCCCATCCACTGGTATTTCTTCTTCTCTCCACACTGTGTTGTATATGCTTAATAGTGCATCTCTTCCCCGTTGTCCTATATTCTTTATCATTTCTGCCGTTATTCTGTCGCATCCAGGGCTTTCCCGTATTTTAGCTCTTTTATTACTTCTTCAAGTTCTTCCATTCTTATTGGTTGTTCTTCTGTTTCTCTTTCTAGCTTGTCGATTTTCATTTCTTTTTCTATTTGTGTATTATTTAGTAATTCTTCAAAATGTTCTTTCCATCTTTCCATTATCTTTCGTCTTTTCTGTTATAATTTTTCCGCCTTTGCTTTTATTGTTTTTGTGTTCAGTGCGTTCTCTTTTCTTAACGATTTCAATGTTTTTATAAAAGAGTTTTTGGTTTTCCTTTTGAGTCTTTTCTTTTTCCATTCTCCCAAATGTTTTCCATTGCTCTTGTTTCGCGATTTTGATCATTTGTTTAGTCGTTTCTCGTTCTTTCTTGTATCTTCTGTATTTTTCTCCTGTCTTGTCCGATAAGTAACTTCTCCATGTTTCTTTCTTTTCTTAATTTGTGTCTTAATTTCTTCTGTCCACCATGATGTTTGTTTTTGTTATTTATTTTCCGTGCTATCCATATTTCTTCGGCTGTAGTTATTATTATGTTTTTGCAGTATTCCCAACTGTTTTCCACGTTTCTTTCTTTAATTTCCTTTTCATATCCTTCAAGTTTCTTGCTTATAGTTTCTTCATATTTATCGGCTACTTCCCTATCTCTTAGTTTATAATGTTTGATTGATTCAAACTGTACCAATTCGTTATTTTCTTTATTAGCCTTCTGTTTCTTCTCTTGTATACTTTCTCTAATTTTAGCCACTACCATATAGTGATCGCTGCCAATTTCTGAACCTCTTTTCTCTAGAATCCATTATCATCCTTCGATTTTTCTTTCTATTAGTATGTAGTCAATTAATGATTTTTCGTTTCTGCTTCTCATCTCTCTTGTAAATTTGTGAATTTCTTTATGTGCAAATAATGTATTTGATATTATTAAATCATTTTACAATGCAAAGTCTAACATTCTTCTTCCGTTATTGTTTCTATTTACTTCTCCATACTTTCCCAGTACCGCTTTATATTTCTCATCGGTTTTACCCACTCTGCTATTAAAGTCTCCTATAATATATAATTTTCCTTTGCTTGTCCTATTATTTCTGTTAGATCGTTCCAGAATTTATCTTTGTTCTCTTTCTTGTCGTCTTCATTTGGTCCGTATATCACCACTACTGTCTTGTTAATCTTTGTTACGTTTTCTAAGAATTCTACTGACAATATGCGCTCATTATACGCTTCCCCAGTTTTTAATTTGATCATCTAATTCTTTCCTAATTATGCATCCTACTCCTGCTGCTGCTCTTGTTTCTTTTCTACTCCGCTGTATTATTATATTGCCGTTTTTAAGTTTTCCTAAGCCTTTTCCTTTTTCTTTGTTTCCGTCATTCCTAATATATCTACTCCCCGTTTTTTCGAATTCTTCCCTCTAATTCTATTTCTTTTCCATTTATGCTATTAATATTCCATGTTGCTATTTTCCATATTTTACCCTCTAGTTTGTTAATTTGCATATTATTGTTCGTTGCCGTGTCCGTTTCCGAATTACCCACCCATTTGTTTTCCTCTGTTAGTTTTTTGCTGCTAAATTCCCTTCCTTCGTTGCTTCGTATTTTATTCCATTTATCGTTAGAGTTTTATAGCCTATTTTACAGTATTTCCCTTTTCCTTCTTCTCTTGCCTTTTTTCTGATTACCGCCTGGATCTGCTGTTCCTTTTTGTTAAATCGCTGTCTATGAAAATCGGTTTTTCTCTTAATTTGTATTTATTTTTTAAAACTAATAGTTTGTCTTTAAACGACCCCATTTTTAAGCTACCACTATGCTTTTTTCTCCTTCTTTCCTTATAGGTAATGCATTATCTATCTTTACTTTTTACGCCTATGTACGATTCTAGAACCTGTTCTAAATGCTGATTTAGTCCTTCTTCTTTCCATTCGACATTTTTAATAACTATATTATCCTTTCGGGCTTCTCTTCTTTCTCTAAACTTTCTTCGATTTCTAAGAATCCGTTCTTTTTAACATTTTTCTTTCTGCATCCCATTGTTTTTCTTTATGACTCATTTCTTGTTTTAGGTCTCTTACTTCCTCTCTAACTTAGTAATCTCATTTTTAAACTCTTCTCTCATCTCCTGAACATCTTTTCTCAGTTCCTAATAGCGGCTATTACGTTTTCCATGTCTGTTTGGTTTTCGGTTGTTATTTTTGGTTTGCTTAGTTTTATGGGCGATCTTTGAGTTACTTTACTCTTTTTAAATACCTCTTGTGAACTTTCCTCTTCCGGTTGTTTTTCGGTTTGGTTTGCCGTTCTTTTCCTCTTCAAAATTCTTCAATCGAACCCGTACTAGACCCTCTGACTCGGTATTTGTTTGCATTCATTAAATAAATTTCTCTCCATTTGTATGCAACCAACCTTGCTATTGTTGTATACACGTATTACGGATAAAGTAGGTCAGCTTAATTTTTCCAATTTACTTCTTTTATCTACAATTTTGACTTTATATATATGTTTATAAATGTTACTTGCCTGTTTATTTAATTGTATTTCCTTGATTCCAATTTTTAAATTCTTAATTTTCTCTAGTTTAAACTATTTCTTTAAACCAGCGTGGCAAGAGCGTACATGCGCTATTCACTACCGACGACGTGGATCAATAATCTCACAATACTGCAAATAAATGCAGTAATAAATGTCTTTTCCCAAACCGGAAGATGAAACTTCCCTAGTCTTTTTTTATTAAACAATAAATTTCAATAACAATAATTAGTTGTAAGCAGAAAATATTTAAAAAGAGATTTTATTATTATTATTAGTATTATTATTATTATTATTATATACATGAGAAGTAGGCTGCATAGCCACTTATACTTCTGTTAACTGCTAGCACTTAGATACTAAATAGGACGATACAAAAGAAAAATTTAAGTGTAGTACAATAACTATCATAATAAAATTAAACGTATAATATAAGTTGACATCGATTTTATTATTGCAAAACGAAAAATAAATAGAAACAATATTATTTGTGTAGAAGATCATACGACATTTAAAGATGATGTAGCACTGACGACTTCGCAAGGAAGAGGGTTCCACTGATTCTTCACACGATTGGTAAAAAGTTTTGTCTAGTTTGTTTGTTTGCACTATTATGTTGCAATTTATAAACTATGGCCTTTGGTATAGTTGTTATGGCTTATCACTAATGTATTTAAGTTGCACGAATGAAATCCTTAATCAACTTAAAAACTTCCATCTTGTCACTCATTGACCTTCTCACTTGCAAAGTTAGAATGTTGAGATCTTGTAGACAGTCTTCATAGTAGGACATAGCTTTGTAAACCTTTGTTTTGCTCGTTCAACCATATTCACATTTTGATTAAAAGAAGGGCATCATATAACCGAAGCATATTCGAGTATTGGTCTCAAATAAGTTTTCAAAATCCTACTAGCATATGGTACAATTAGGTAACTGAATATTGTACATATTATGCAGAACGAACATTTACCTTACTCGAGAAATGAAATAGAAAAAAATAGATGTGATTTGTTGTGCACAGTGGGTGACAAAGTAATCTTGCATTACACGTAACCATGCTGTAAAAGTAGGGGGGAGATTTTTATGTTATCTACCTAGCTATGAAGGAAAAGAGTTAGGAGAAAAGTAATATTTTATATGATCCATTAACGGTCACACATTTATTCCAACGTTTTTCCAATAGGTTTATGCCCTCAAAAAAATTCTTTTGTTAAGCCCGTAAAAAACTCGTCCACCGCTTCTTTTAGGTCTTCATCAGCAGAAAAACGTTGTCCTCTCAAATGCTTTTTTAATTTAGGAAAAAGGTAATAGTCACTGGGTGCCAAGTCTGGACTGTAGGGTGGATGTCCCATCTCTACAAAGCCGCATTTGTCGATTACTTCACGGACTTGGCGAGCTTTGTAAACTTTGCAATTATCATGAAACAGCATAATCTTTTGATTGCAGTTGTGGGGCCTTTCGTCTTCAACTTCCTGATCGTTTCTTATAAACCTCTCCTGTTATTGTAGAACCCTTTTCAAATATTCAATCAGTAAGATTCCTTTCATATCCTCAAAACACCGTCGCCATCATCTTTCCGGATAAATTCTGGGTACGTGCTTTCTTCGGAGATGGAAATCCCTTGTGGACCTACTGCATGGATTCTTGTTTGGTCGGTGGATCCCAGTGATATACCCACGTTTCATCACCTGTTAAAATTTTCGAAAAAAATTCTTCGTCTTCAGCTAAATCTCTCAAATTTTCTTCGCAAATTTGTTCTCGAACAATTTTTGTTCGGCAGTAAGCAATCTCGAATCCAACGTGTTGAGACCTTACTCAATTCCTAAATCTTTATGTAAAACTTTTAATACTGTAGCTTCCGATATCCCTACTTCAGCAGCAATAATTGAAACTCTTATTCTTCGGTCCGCTAAGACCAGAATCTTAATTTTCTTGATATTTTTGTTGGTTTTTGCTTCAATAGGCTTTCCGCATCTTGGGTAATCTTGAATTGATTTCCTACCCCATTGAAACTTTTTATTTTATCGTAAAATAAGACGGAGCATCTTCCCCATACACATTAATCATCCTTTGGCGGATAATCCTTCGGTCCATTTCCTTCCTTCGTCAAGAATTTGATTACTTTTCTATATTCTAGCTGAATATTACTCATTTCTGTCGGTTAAAGGAATACCACAACAACAAATCTCTTCAGATGTGAACTAAATTTGGCCACCAACCATCAAAATCGCACAGCAAAAATTTGCGATCGTCACTTGTTTTCATCATAGTCAGATAGATAACATAAAAATCTTCCCTCGTACAAACGCTTGTTTAGAAAGGGATGATAAAATAAACATACTTGATCATTCAATCAAAAAATACGTACTTAAAGTCGCTTTACAATGACATTTAAGATGTTTGCACACATAATTTCAATAGCTTTCCATCAACGACTTTTTATTCGCATTAAGCAAGAATTATACATGTAAACAAGCTAATGAGGTTAGAAACATAAATGTATTTATTAGTATATTATGCAACAAGTTTTATAAACAACATTTTAGTCACGAGATTTATTAAAAGACGAGCGAAGCGTAGCTGAGCGAGTGTATAAAAAACGAGTGTCTAAAAATATTGTTGACAAAACTTAACTTTAATTTTATTGTTAGTCATTTTAAGTTTATTAGTTAGACAATATTAAACAAATTTTAAGTTTATTAATTAATGAAAATTTATTTCATACATTATATAATAAAATAATGGCAATTATTCCAATTTTTAACAACGTTACCTAGAGAACAATTGTTTTGACTAATAATACTTAACCTGAGAGAATTTGCAGTATTCTACCACTAAACAGCAAGGTAAACTCACAAACATTACAATACTAAAATTATTCATAATAATAATAATAATAATCAACTGTTTTTATTGTTATCAACTAAATTGTTTATTTTTCAAATTCAAAATTTGTTTCTAATGGATAAAGTTTTTAAAGGGGACGGATTCATTTTCTTTCATTGGTTTTAACTCTAACGATTCTTATTAGACCGTCTTTACCTTTAATTGATTATCTAATCCTACCTATTACCCAATCTACTATTTTCTCCAATCAATACCATGTTTTTCTGGCGTAGAGTTGCAACTGCCCTAAATATTCTATTTGGAACCTTTCACCCAGATAGTTTTTTAAACACTGTCGATAACGGTTTCTTTGTTTAAATTTGATGATCTAACTAAATCTAAATCTAGTGCATCAATTTCATCAATCTCTTGAAGAATCATGTTAGGTGTGAGTGGAATTGAATCTTCATCACTTTCCAAAACATAGGTAAGCGATCTCTTATTTATAACACATCTCCAACCTGAAAATATTTTTTTAAAATTCCTATATGTCACCCCACCAGTGTGAAACCGGATTAAATCTGCACTCAATTTTTCTTGCTAAAGTTTCTTAAAGCATTGTCAGCTCCAACTATATTTGTTCCTCAATTGGTATAAGTAATCGTAGGACTACCTCTTCGCGAAGTAAAACGGCGTAGTCCTTGAAGGATATGCGTTGACAAAGATAAAACTAGTTCAATGTGAACAGCCCGATAAATTGCACATGTAAATAAGCATACATACGCTTTTTCAGTTCCATCTTTTTTCAAACTTAACACTTGGCGTTCCAAACTCTAGGTTCTGGTAAAGAAGTTGGAACAGTTTCAACATGTTTAGCTGTTTGCTTTTTTACATCGTATTTAAAATGAATCTTAATGTATGTCTACCTCCTAAAACTCAGAAATGTTTTGTTACTAACAACTCTGGCATGGAAATTATTCAGATACAAATCGTATACATCAATTCTATTAATGAAGAATAAAATACTTAAGCTGTCAACTTTTCAAATAATCGTTGTTCTTTTCTTAATCTACACTTGTTTATAAAACAATTAATCCATCCTATTGTACGTACAATTTTTAAATAAACTTATTAATAACGCAACGATACTAGTTGGCCAAAAATTTAGAGGTTTCTTAAGCTATTACACCAGTTAGAAGAGAAATATTATCTTTGGGTTACAACCGCGAGATAATAGATCTGCATGATTTAAAAATCTTCAATATTACTCCGTTTATGTTAAAACTTTATTAATTTATTTAATTGTTCTTCCTTTTGTACCCATGCAATCGTTTACTGTGACGTCACAAATCAACCGCTTAATTCAAAACTCAGTTCTTTGCAAAATTGTAGACAAAAAAGTAAACTTTAAGTACAAGGACTTAAGGGTTATATTTAAATAGATTAATAAAAGGTGGTTGGTTTTTCAATATACACGCATAAATAAGAGAAATCGTTGTCATATTCACTAATACTGAACCATTATCTTTCATCTAGTATCAATATTACATTTTCAAATAGCATATTTTTATTATAAATTAAAATTAACTTTTATACTACAAACACATGCGCAGAAAATCAGCTGGCAGGAACAGTAACTTTAGTTATAACTTTGCCTTACCATAAAGTAGAAGCAGAAATGGTAAATGAAACGAAGAAAGAGGATTATCCATGAAACAAAAGGATATGGTTTATTTTAATTTATTCTGTGAACATTAAAAGAAAAATTTAAATTAGATGCTCAAAACGTTACCCTCTTGGTCCAAGCATTTTTGAGTCCGCCTGTAAACGTTTTTAGTGGCTGTAAACTGTTTGCCAGTGAAACTTCAAATTGACATTTTAATCCTGATGGCATTTATTCAACAAACGATTGCAGTTTATAAAATCACAGCCACTTTAAACTTATTTGAAAAATCATCAATAGCTCGGTTATTTTTGATAAAAGATAAAAAATAATGAGACACTTTTTGTACAGTATTCAATTTTCTATCGATGGAAAATATTGTATACATTTGAAAAAATGTAACAATTTGACATAACTAGCGAACGCAATGTTCGATTTTATTGTGTTTTCACCGTAGTGATGAGAGAAACTATTGCTACAAGTTTGTCTATTCAACCGACCCTGTAGGTCTAATAATAACCAAGTTAGCAATAGTGGCGACTTAAGTTTGAAAACCCTGTATACTTTAACACAAACTTTCTGCAGAAACACTTTACAAAAAGAATGGAATGCTAGCTAAAATTATAGAACACTTTGTTGTATCATATTATAGAAGTAACATACACACATGTAGTTTTTATTGGTACTATCTTCACATACGATAGGAAAGTGAGGTTTCTTACAAATGACACATAAAGTCGATTTCTACAAAATTTTGCAAGATGTTCCAATCTTAAACAACAAAAACAAACGCGACGTTTTCGACGATCTTTCTTCTCTTTGTTAGTAGCATTTCAGAAGCTTTCCAATTTATCAGAACCGTCACAGAATATATAATCCCTTTTTTCCACTACTAGCTGTGAAGTGGACAATTATTGCGTCTCCTAGCCAACTGAGAAGTTGAATTTCTCTATTAGTGGTTAATAATTTTTTCTATTGTTGACCTAGGTTAATAATGGACAAATTCAATTTTTGAGAATCTAAGAATAGTTGTTTAACAAAAACGAGTGAAACATAATTTTTGTATATCCAGGTGATTATCTTTAACGTATTTGCTGCTTAAAATTACCTAACACGATAAAATTATTTGAATAAAAAATACCATTAGTTTAAAATTCGCGCCCTCATCCCATAACCGCAAATACATAACCTGAATTTATTTATTTATTAAATATGATGGTAGAATCAGTTCTTTCAGGTTTCCCAAAGGAGATTTAACCAGGCGAGTTAAGTTACATGAAGAATTTTAAGTAAATTACAAACATTTTGTTGTAGGTGTTTTGAATGGTTAACAGAATCTGGAAGGTCCGATCTGTTGCATAAAAATGTCGACTCTAAAAGCTTAACGAGTATGTGGCGAACACTTGCCATTCCTAAATGAATTACAAGTGTCAATTTCTGAAACCTAATATTAAAATGATGCAAGGTATATTGGCGAAGCAATAAATGCCCGTTAACATCTCTAGCTATACCAAAACTACTCAAGCTTGCAGCTCAAATACTCTTAGGTAAAGAAAATTACGGAGGAACATTCTTAAATTGCAACGTGAAAGAAAGCACTTCATTTGAAGTTAACATCTCCCAACGATTACTTCCCGAAAGCAGAGCAGAAATTGTGACAGCCCAAGTGGACTTAAAAAAGAAACCACTAAGAAGTAGGAGATATACAGAGTTAAACAACCCTTGTGCTACATCTTTACAAATACGATATGCAAAGGTGACAAACTAAAGTCGATAGTATTAAACTGCATAGAAAAGCTACAACTACAATGCGGTGCCAATGTTAGGGCAGTAGTAAAATTTTTGAAACCTAATTTAAAAAAATAGATGTATCACCGGAAAAACCACACCTTCTCGTAAACGATAAGAAAATCTATTATTTCTTCGATGTCCCCTATTTATTGAAGTAGGTGCAAAATAACTTGATTAAATACGATATAATCTTTAATAACAAAAAGCATCTTGGAAAGACATTAAAAATTTCTACATGTCAGACAAATCTAAACTGCTGCGATAGGCTCCTAAATCAACTAATTTACATATTACTCCGAATAATTTTCAGAAAATGAAGGTGAAATATACCACACAAGTGTTTAGTGAATCAGTTGCAGTTGGTTTATCAACGTATGTAGCTTTTAATGCTTTATGATTTATTTGCATTCCTGTGCTACTTGATTTTTACAAGAAAAATGTTTTTTTTTTATTTTTGGCTTAAATTTGGCTAGTAGTGGAAAAAATAGTATATACACCATGGTTGTGAAGTCCATTATTGCCTTAGCACCAGTTTATTTCGCGAGGGGCGGTAGCCACGCGCAAAATCCTGGTGCTAAGCATACAATGACTAACTTCACAACCTTGCAGTTATAATACTATTATGGTCTCTTGTAGAAGTAAACAAATCAATTGCTAAAGAAATAGTTTGTTCAGTACTTGTAGTTTTGATTTCTTGTTTATTCTTTTTTTTTTTGATAACGGTTTTACCAAAACGTGTCACTGTTATATTTATTTTTTGTTTTTTTCAACTTCTGTTTTTAGAAAGTTTAGCAGGTTTTGTAATACATTTTTTATAACACTCGTCATTTTATTTGATTTATCCGATCTTTTCCAAGCTTGTAAAAAATTCAACTGATAAAGTTGTAACAAGTGGAAACCGCACTAATGCACTTTGATATATGGTCACACCTACGGTGCTAAGGTTTCTAAGGTAAAAGTGAACTGTAGTAACTTTAGAAGAAGGTTTCAGAACCAGAATGAATAAGTTAACTAATGTAACATTCAGTCAATATAAGCTCTTCTTTCAAAACGTTGCTTAAGAGCTTCAATAGCTTCAGCGTCAATTTTAGATCTAGTAGGATAACTTTCAATAATTCCTTGGGTGGTAACCCTGAAGTAAGTGACTTTAATAAATAATTAAACAATCGTCAATTCTGACATCCAAATAATTTTTTTTAAGTTGATCCCAAAAAAAAAGCCATTGTTCAATCTCTCCTCCAAATTGTCTTAATTCGATCTTTGGTAAATTAAAATTAACTTTATCACTTGACAATTTTAATTAACTTTTCTGACAAGGTGTATAAATTACGATACTTAGAAATTATTTATTTAGTTTCAGATTTTAACTTAAAGTATTGCAAACTACATTCATTGGCCTTACTTAATTCTTCGTCTATCATTTGTTTAGTGGAACCGTCTTCTATCAATAAAGCGTCATATTCGACAGAGTTTAAAGATGTTACATCTCGATAGCATTTGTCCAAAATTTCTAACACGCCATGCATTTCAACTAAATCATATTTATCGTCTTATGCAAACAACCATTTTTTAAGTTCCGAACACACTTTAATAAAAGCTCTACGTAACGCAGAACAAAATATGTTATCAGCATTCATAGTTAATAAACTTCACTAATCACACAATTTTCAATGACCAGTTTTGGTGACCAATTATGTTGTAGAAACTTAACTTCAATTTCATTCTTAATTATTTTAATTATGAGTTCCATAATATTGATTATATATTAAGTTTATTTGTTAGTAAACATTTATTTCGAGTTTAAAAAAAAATAATATAATTATTCATTGAAGTATCATATCAGAACGATTTGAGTTAGTTTTAGGGTTAACTTTCGAAGCGGAAAAGAACTTGGTAAAATAGTATTTAACCATTTGTTTGCTAATTTACTTACCCTTATCAAGGTAAAAAAATTTTTTACCGAAAGAAATATTGGTTCGAAAATAAATGGTTAAGTATTAATTACACCACCTTCTTTTAGGTTTCAAAAGTAAACCCTTTTTAACTTTGAAACCTAAAAGAATGTGGTGTTTATTTATTTATTTATTAAATAAATAAATAAACACCACCTTCTTTTAAGTTTCAAAAGTTAACCTAAAACTAACTCAAATTGAACTGTAACGTAAGCCGGTTTACTTTCCTTTAGTACCTAGTTATAAATTTTATTGATTTTAGAAAAGGGTTTTTTCATTTTTTGTTATATAATTTAATTATGACATTTTCACAGTCCTTGTAATACATCTGTAGGAGCTATTATATCTTTTCTAGATGTAATTTTTCGAGTACATCGCGTTTGTGCAATAAAGTCAATTATTGAAGTCGTATTTGACTTGGTTTAATAATGAGAAAATTCGTTTTATTTACATCTATGTTAAAGTGTACATATATAGCTACCTACAACAAATTGCCTGATAAATAATTTCGTAACACTTGTATTGATATAAATTTATTCTTAACGCTTTTGATGTTGCGAAACCATTCTAACTATATTAATCAACTTTACCATTATTAGTCGTAATAATCATCTTATATCCTTAATAACATTAAGACATTAGGTATTAAGAATAATATTAATACTTGTAAGCTATTGCATTATTTACATATAGTACTAATGGGAAAATGTTCAAATTGTGTGCAAATATTTTGAATATCAATTCGAAGCGATTTCAAGCATGTATTCACCGGATAAATATACACGTACAATGTATTTACTGATCACTCTCTAACTAAGCATTTATATTTAGAATCCTAAGGGCCAGTAACGATTGTTTTTAACATACGGTTAAATTTAATCGACTTTGGTGCAGCTGGCCCTTAGTGACGGATAGTGTAGGTGTATATCACCGCCCGCCCGTCGTACACAACATGTTTTAGTCAATTTTGTTTCTATAATTTTTTTGTTAAGAAACAAATGCTTAGATATTCTTTGTCAGAATTAAGGACTCGCTCCTTTTAAGAACTAAAATAATATATGACCGCACTGAAATATAGTAGGTATATTGTGCAACAAGTGCTGCTAAAAGTGTACCGGGTGTCTAAAATAAGGTTTCCTACCCCCTTAACTCAGAAACTACAAACGATAAAAAAAAGTTAAATAAAGAACTTGTATAGTTTTATTTAGATTTTTTAATTTTTAATTTTTTATACATACATGGTGTTCCATTCATGTGGAATAAATACCAGCTTTATTTTTTTTAAACAGAACACCTTGTATATTATTGCGTATTTGGATTTCCCGAAAAATTATAGATATATTGCGTGTATAATATCTTATACTTAAGTCTAACCCTTTTTGACAAATCTTAAATTTTATTTCAAATATGACGTTTGCAGATCCTAAAATTATTAACGGTTTTTTCTATAAGGGGGAGCCTTAATTGTTTAATTTGGTATGAATTTCTAATGAAAGGGGGCCTATTGTCATATATTGAGTGGATATTTTGGATGTAAATTAATACAGGGTGAGCAAAAATAAAGTACAAAAATTAAATTGTAAAAACGTAAAAAGTCAATTTCTTCAAATGGAACCCCCTATTTTTATAATTTTATCTGATTTAGCATTAAAAATTGAAGTGACTTTGTGAAGGTTTTTTATTTTGGAAATTTATAGTTTTTGAAATAATTGACAATTTAACATTTTCCTATTGTAATGATACTATAATACCGCTGCTAAGTTTTGTTATTAGTTGCCCATGACAGCGGGACGTCATTTTACAAAACACCATCTCTTTAGATGTAAGTTTGACACGAATTCTCTGTAATTGATTTATTATTTGATTTAATTGATCTGATCTGATCTTTCATTAAAACCCAGAATGTATTCAGAAAATGATTGAATTCATATAATTGTTCTATTGAAAACAACAAAAGTATCGCTTTAATCACAAGAAAATATCAGAAAAAATATCCACAAAGAAGAATTTCCGATAAAACAATGTTTGGAAAAATTAAACGTAATTTGAGGGTGTTTTAAAACATAAGAAGAGGGATAAGCCAAGGAATGGGTTAACGGACCAGACTCAG
The DNA here is from genome assembly GCA_030710515.1 of Abscondita cerata. Classification (NCBI taxonomy): domain Eukaryota; kingdom Metazoa; phylum Arthropoda; class Insecta; order Coleoptera; family Lampyridae; genus Abscondita; species Abscondita cerata. The sequence goes on along the minus strand of JALBCR010003544.1, from coordinate 45,416 downwards.
CTTGATATATCTTTATATTTATAAGAAAACTAGAGACCTAGAGGTAGCCAAGATAAGATAAAATAAGATATATTTTAAAAATTATTTGATACATAATAAGTACATAAATTCGTGTCAAAAGATAAACCTACATATACTACATATAAATACAGTAGCAAAAGCTACAGTTCACGACTCGTTGGAAATCAATAAGTATAAGCCATATAAGTTTCCTAAATTACAGCATTTGCAACCCACACTCTTAAAACTGATTTGTCAACCGAACAAAAAAATTATTATCTGCAACAAATTTTGTCAGTAGCCATAGCCTCAACAAATTTGTGTTAGTTAAATCAACAAGCAACTATTAATTTCTTATGGTAAACAAGCAATAATATGTTGACCTTACAGTTAAGAATTTGTTCGAAAAACAAATGTTGTAAATGTCATTAACATACAAAAGTGTGTTGCCCGTACAAATATTTTCGTTGCTGTTACAAACAACAGCATGTTGCTCTTACAAACCTTTTTGTTGCTGTTACAAACAGAATGTGTTGCTTTTACAAATGTTTGTGTTGGTGTTATAATCAAGAGTATGTTGCTTTCACTAATCTCTTGTTGCTATTACAAACAAAGCGTGTTACTGTTTCAAACAACAGCTTGTTGATGTGCAAAATTTTTTTGTTGCAGTTACAAACAAGAGTGTGCCACTCTCACAAATCTTTTTGTTGCTATTACAAACAAGAGAGTGTTGTTCTTATAAGCCATTTTGTTGCTGTTACAAACACGAGTGTGTTGAACTTACAGTTTGTTGTTCTTTTAGGTGGTTACAGATTACAGTTGATCAAACTTTAGTTTTACAAACAATGTTCGCCTAGTTAAAAACTTGTACAGGATGTTCCTAGACCTACTTACTATGTATTTCACCATCGAATTTTTTTTACATTGTCACGATTGCTTAGGAATATCATCTTTACAAGGATTGACAAAATTCATACGATCGATCAAAATACAAAATAATGTATTATAAAAACATTTGAATACAAAAACTTAAGACCTTAACTAAGTGTGAACTTTTTAAGTTATTATGAAAAAGGTTATATAACACTTTTTAATGAAATGTACGATTTTCCATCCCTCATAATACAAAATATAACAGGCACACCCGTTTGAGTTTTTTCAACTTCATATGCAAATAAATGTTCATTAAAAGTTTGCACTTTGATTTGATTATATAGAAAACCGATGTCTTTACAATCATTGTTAATGATAATTGTTTCTATTACACCAAATGAAGGTAACAAATTCTCAAATCCAACAACTATAACAAGCGATGGTTTGTAATGTACATTACAAAATTTGACCCACTTAGGTATAAATCCACCAAAAACTCAGATGGTATTATGTCATTGACAGCAGGATAATTGTCTAGCATGTCTGAATAGGAATTAAATTTTCCAGGGCCTATTATAAGATCACGGGTCAATCCTTTTTGACTTAAAAATCGGAAACTTAATTTTAATTGGTGCTTAAGAGTAAGTGATTTTGATATATTTTTTCTAGAGCACGTAACAGCTGCTGTCATTTTTGCCTCTTTGTGTTTCGATTCATATCTCATTGAAGATATATTGGCCAAAGGTCCAATTTCTCTTATTATTAAGGGGTAATGTACTAAATGATGATGTTTAGGTTTTAAAGAGTTTTTTGAATAATATTTGGTATTGTGTATGATGTTCTTTAATTAAAACTTCAAGTTTCAAAATGTAGGAATCTTCAATTACAGAGGCTGTAATTATTGAAATTATTTCTCGTAAAATTAAATAAAATGACCAAACATCATCATAGGTTGGAACTAAATTTCCTATAAATAACCCAAAATAACGTACAAAACAAAGCATTTCGGATGCAGACGTTGAAAATTTGTGTTTTGTTCTAAAATCACGGCGCAATTTAGGTGGAAAATTAGTGGACTCATCATTAAAATCAAACATTTTCATTCTCGAATTTATTGTGTTAATTGAAAATATTTTTTTTCATCAACCAAATACGCTAAAATGTGGAGCATATCATAGTGACAGACACCCTCAAAAACATCGTGAATGATATCTACACTAAAATTTGTAACAACGTGAAAATACTTCAATTCGTTAAAAACACAATTCAATTTTATTCCAGTCTGGTTTACGTCATTTATAGATAGGTCGTGATTATATGAAATTATCTTTCTAGTTAAAGTTGGGTCGGCAATACAAGACACTTGTGAAGATCTTTTATCAATTTTACAAAATCTGCAATTAAATCTGGCATTAAAGCTCTCGGAAAATCCTAAAATCGAATGCAAACCTAAATTATCACCCAATATTAAAGTTAAAACTAAGTAAATCTTTTCAGTACCATTTGTGGTTTTTACATCTATTCCTTCTTCTTCCAGAAATTTTAATTCATTCAATAAAGGCCTAAAAATTGATAAATTTCCAAATTCCTTTCTGTCTTCAGTGTGAAACAGAAGGGCTAAGAATATATTTTCCAACAAAGCTCGAGATTCTGGAGGAAAACAAGCTACGCTTACATACACAGCCCCTAACTTATGGATTCCCGAGTGGGATCCAAGGGGATTCCCTGTTTCATAATCATCATAATATAATAGCAGCGGTAATACAGTACCGCGTTTATTAAATTTATTAAGAATAGCTGTAAAATGAGGTGACTGGACAATGTTTGAAACACATTTGTTGGTTTTCAGTTGATTCATATAGTTAAGTACTTGTGGTAATAAATTTTCAATTTCAAAAAGCTTTTTAAACACATATCTCAAAGGAATATATTGGGCAGTAACTTCTTTGGTTTCAAGTTTTAATATATCATTCTTTCTAGTTTTTCAGTCTTTTGTCCTACAACGAATTGCACTGGACAAATTAAATTTTTACTCTTTTCAAATTCTTTAAATCTAAGGTATTCGGAATTCATATTTTGAAATGGAGTTAAAAGGTTATCAAACATATTTTGAATATTATCATATTGTTCCGAATCAGCTTTTACAGCGTTTAAAACATAATTCTTTAAAATTAAAAAAATTCACTTTCTATAAAATCTTTTACAAAATCAATGATATTCTGCACATAGCATCTTGGAAGAAGGGAGAATTATAAAGTTTTGCAACAAAACACATTAGTTGTTGTTTTAAACTATTTTGAAACAATTCTAAAACAGATGGATTGCTGTCTACATGGGTTAATTCATCATGTTGTAGGGATGTCTTTGTAGAAGTACTACCTGGTTCACAAGATGAATCGAAACTATGTTTGTGGGAAAATCAACTATGAAATCATTGAGTTCATGTTTGTTTTAAAATGATTTTAAAAGATTTTAAGGTTTGAAAATCCCTGAGACAATTACCTTCCCTACATCGATAAATACTGTTTGCATGTAAAGTATGTTTTAATCTTAAATGTAAAATCAAAGCTTGCAGAGATGGAAAGTCGCATTCACAAACATAACATTTTGCCATTTTACAATACCTGAAAACTAAATTTTTAAAAACTATTACAAAATATTCACAAATAAAAATTAAAATCTACGTAACAAATATACTTTTTAAATGTCTCTTAAAATATGCTCAACAGCTTGGAAAGTTTTATCCCATTCTGTATTAATACCATAAATACCTTTCTGTATCAATGTCCATACTTGTTCGCTTTCCTTTGAGTAGGATGCGTGTAGGGCGTATGTCAACTTAAAACATGTATCCACTGCTTTTAGTACTGTGGGTACTTCATAAAAATGGCTATCAACGCAGACTAACACGTACTAATATTTCTCAAATTTTCTCCAACAATTCTGCTATCGGTTGAAGCGTTAAGTCCAAAACTCTTTAATTTTGTTTGTTTTCTTTCCAATACTGGCTTTATCTCATTAGCAACCTAAACAAGAGACGAAAATTTAGTTGGAGCTGAGTACGAAGTAAGTATCTTATTAAATTCTTGATTAAGTGTAGGCAATGTAGGCAGTGGCGTAACCATGGGGGTTTGGGGTTGTAAACCCCCCCCCATTAGCAAAAAAAGTGTCCTAAGCATGAATATAAAAATAATAAAGTATGTCCTTTTTATTTAGTTTGAAGACCCGCAGGTAGTTGTAACCCCGCCCCCATTGCATAACTCTAGTTACGCTACTGAATGTAGGTTTAGAAATCATCGATAATCGTATATTCATTGATTATGTACTCACCGCAACATGCAAAATAAAACTTCAGAAACCTCTTGCTTGCTTGGCTTCCAAACTCCTGCTGTTTTAAGTTTTTTTATAACAACTGGTTTCAAAAGTAAGGGAAGCAAAAAAAGAATATACGTGTTACGAGAATCTAAAAGAAGAATCATTAACGTAATAATTTTTATTAAAGTCAGTCCTTCACCTTCATCTAATTCATTTTCATCCGTAATGTTTTTTAAATGCTCTTTTACATCCTTTGACTTTTTGTGTATTTGCGTATTCGACAATTTTTTTTGAAAAATTTGGCCATTCAGAATACATTCGGTATTCATAATCTCCGTACATCTGAGAAAAATCTTGTTCAAGCTAAAGTTAAAAAGTTGCGTAGTTAAAACTAAAATTGCAATAGGTACCAATAAATATTACCAATAAATTCCCTGAATTTGTTTGCAAGGATGGAAATGATTTAATGTATTCCATTATAGAGCTCTCCTGTAAAAACATTAATTTTCTTTCGTTAAAAGTATCTTTCCAATATGTTAGAACATCTGTTCAGGGTTCTACATTATTTTTAGCCAGTTTAGTTTCTCATTTGAATCTATACATACATGAAATTTCACAAACATCGATAAAGTATATAAATTCAAGTTAAAAAGTAATTAACCAGTATTATTAAGAAGAGGTGACGAAATCTGAGAATTTTTTTATGTTTAAGTAAACCAGCCAAATTTAAATTTCGTCTGATATTATAAAATTTGCGAAAAAGTTTACCACTTCCCACTTTTCGGTACTGACCGCTTGAATTTTTGCAAGTTGAATAGGAAAATATACTTCCTGAAAATATAAATTATAAAATTTATTTTTGTTCAAAAAATTCACTTACTTTTTTCACTTGAAATATTTTAACGATCGCTCTCGCGATGTAACTGCCTACATTGCAATAAAAAAATGAACTAACCTTGCATTTACGTCATCTTTTAATAGATTTTCAATTAAAATCTCCACTATCACAGTAACAATAAAATTATTACATTATAAATTAATACTTTGATAATGACAAAGTTAATCTCCAACTAATATTAGTTCAAGCAGTTCAAGTAACAGGCCAAAAAACACTGACAGAAAACAAAAATTGTTTTGTTTTGAAATCACCAAAAATTGTAGAGTCTGTACAATGAAATTGTTTTGTTTCTGAATGAAGGCACGTCAAAACTAATTTGAATTTAAAAAAATGGAAATTAGACCATCTTTCAAAATAAATGGTTAAAATTCAAGCTTTTTTATAGTTCAATATACTGGAAGATATACTGCAATAAAACCAAGAATAAAAAAATAAAAAGAGATAATTTTAGGTCGAGGGAAAAATCTAATATGTATTGCAAGAGTGCTATCTAAAGTCACGCCTATAAAAGTGCCTTTTTGTCATTGGTACTTAAATAAATATTAGAAGCCAACATTTTTTAAGTACATCAAATTCTATAATTATTTTAATTAACAAACGTAGTGCAATTGGGCTTTCCAAAATAAAAAAAACTACAATAAAAGCCACATTTCTGAAAACAAATCTAAGTAAACATCAAATGTTGATATGTCTAATCGAAAGTATGCGTCAAACTCAATTTATTTTGGGATTAACTGTAAATACATATACCTACTTCAGATGTGTTTGGTGTTTCGATGACGGGAGCTACAAATATATTCCATTTTTCAATAAATTTCAAACGCGGTCCTATCTTTGGAATTAATTCCTTGATCACATTTGGAGTAAGCATGTTAAATGCCGGCAAATCAATTTCATTTTCTGTAAATAGTCTTATATACCAAACAAATATAGGTACCTTAATTAATATTAAAGTACTTATACTATTCACCACGCCATAACCTACATTGCCTCTTATGGAGACATGTATTAGACAATTCCCATGTAAAACTAAACATCCGTAAATATAGGCTTTCCTGATTATTTCGGACCAAATGTTAAATACAAAATATTTATAGAATGAAATAGTTACCGCATACTATATTGATAAGTACATTTTGTATAAGTTTTTTGGTTTTCGAGAAAATTTAGAAAACTCTTAGGCCCGGTTGTACAATATAACACTCAAACTTCACTCATCTAAACCGAGTTTAGTTGAGGATTACTTTAAGCTTTTGATGTTGTTGTACATGTGCGACTCAAGCTTGGGTTGCCTAAACTCGAATTTGTTTTGATACTGTGACGGTTGGCAACACGAATTGCAAGTTGTCAAAAATGCGGCGTGATATTTCAGGTTAGGTTATTGTTGTTTACATTCAAAGTCATTGGAGTATACACGTGTTTGTGAACATTTATATTCGTTTGTTGGAAAGTGTAGAAACTTGATAGTTTTTTTTGAGATATATTTAATCAGGTGAGTAAGTACTAGTAGGAAGTAGATTAAATTTCCCATTATTTATGCAATTTTATAATAAAATTTACGTTACAAATATTTCAGAATGCAGAGTGAGAGAAAGCGTACCTCTAATTTCAGGGAAATGAAGAAGGGCAATTATTGTTGTTGATAAAAAATATCAACAAATAATTGAAAACAAAAAAAGCGATACAGCTACAAATGCTGACAAAATCTCCGCTTGGAAAAGCATCGAGGAGAATTTAACGCCGTATGTGGTTAGAGTTTCCGCGACTGGAAGGTTCTCAAGAAGAAATACGAGAATTTAAAAAGAGGACGAAAAAGAAATTCGCCGACCAAAAATGCGAACTGAAGAAAACTGGTGGTGGGCCGCCAATCATTATTAAAATCGATAACGTTGAGGAAGAGATCAAGGAGATCTTGGGTAGCCGAGTTGAAGGCTTGCCTTCGGAATTTGGAGGCGATTCCACGGGTATGCATTTTACATATAAAATATCATTTCTATTAAATTTCAGGTGCTTTAGCATTTGAAATATGCAACGAAAGTGCACCGTCACCAGTTATCGAGTTCATTGGTAAGTTCAATTTTTTTAGAACTTTCTTAATATTAAATTTTTTTATTTAGATGAACAACAAGTTGTAACTGAAGCATCGGCAAGCAACGTAGATCCTGAAATTATTAGTAAGTAAATTTAAAGAAATGTTAAATAAATGTTCGATTGTAGCCCGTATTGAAGAAGACGCCAGGGATTGGGGAAGTATACTCCGGCTATGCTGCGTCAGCCCAAATCGCCATCGTTAGCTGTAAAACCACGTAAGCAAACCTCTACATGTCATAATATTGTAATAATTTATAAATTATAGGTAAAACACAGAAATCAGATGAAGCAATAGTTAATCGTGTTAGTCAATGGACAGCAATGAAAGTATCGTTAGAGGAATCGAGAAAGGAGTTCTTGAAACAAGAACAAGAGCTGAAATTACGATGCTGTAAAGAAAAGCACGATGAAGAACTCCGACTTATGCGATCAAAAGCTGAACTCCAAGAAACGCTTCTAAAGGAAAAGCATAAAATAGAAGTAGAAATTTTAAACATCCAAAAAGGAAAATTTGTTAAAATCTAAAAAATTGAAATATATAAATTAAAAGAGCTTTTAAAATTTAATCAAAACAGTGTTTTTAAACATTTTTAAAAGATTGTACACTTTTCAAATATGTAAAACTCTCGGGCTTCTAAGGTTTTGAATCCCTTCATGTTTCCATATTGTTCGCTCTAAAACGCCGAATTTGCGCTTATATAAAGTAAAAGAAAATCAAGAAAAACGTCATATATTTACCTATCTTATTAATTACATATTTTCAAAATACTCGTGTATCAATTGATATCGCACGGCGTTATTTTCGGCAGCATTAGGTCGCTCACCTAACGCTTGGATATTTTCCACCATCTGTACCGCAGCATTTTCTTGGTCTGTTATGTGGGGAAGAGGATCATTGTGTAACATTGCTATGTTATGCAAAACTGCAGTGGCGACAACGATAGCCTCCACTTTATTAATATGTAGTCTAATACCGAAGGCTAATTTTGGAAATCTTCTCTTCCATATTCCGAAACTCCTCTCTATTGGATTTCTGGTTCTTATTTGTGATTCGTTGAACCTATTCTCAGCACGAGTTTGTGGATTCCGCAAAGGTGTAATTAAATATGAACGAACTCCGTAACCACCATCGCCAACCAAAACATTATTAGCATAATCCCACGTTCAAAGTTAGCTCGGATATTTGAGTTGTTAAAAATGTGGGAGTCGTGACTAGACCCGGGCCAACGACAAACAATGTCTTCAAATTTACAACCCGCATCACACACAACTTGAACATTAAAAGAAAAAAATCCTTCCGGTTGCGATATACTTCCGGTTCATTGCCTCCCGGTGAAAAATTTTAATATGGGTACAATCGATGGCACCAATGCACCTTGGAAATCTTGAAATGTTGTAAAAGTTCTCACTAATTGACTTTCTTTCCTCCTCGGTAGCAGGAATTCGAATAAATTCGCTGTGTAATGCAGCAATGGCACGAGAGACTTTATATACAATTCAACTTGCAGTAGATTTATCAATTCCTATAAAGTCTCCCGAAACTTGTAAAAAACTTCAGTAGCAAAATACAGCAACGTTACAAACAACATGTCCGCTGGTGATACAGCATTATTTCTAAAACAAAATTAAAGAATTTTTGTGAGTCTTGCATTTACTATTTATACTAACCGGTTAGTTGGAGATTGAATAATCGGTGAGATGCGATTGATTATAAAACGGACTGAATCCTTGCTTAGTCGAAATCGTTTTACAAAATCAATGTCATCCCACTTTTCAAAATGATCATATCTTTCCCTAAACACTTTTGGCCGTCGAGGATGCCCTATCACGTTTACCAATTCTATCATATCTTCGTCCTCGGACAATTCACCCACAAGGTTATTCATTTTCTATAAAAATAACAATATAAAGTATATAAATGTTATTTCATAAGTTTAAAACTTACCTAAAATAGTCGTAGAAAGTCTAGAAAGTAATAATTCCCGAATAAAATAAATTAACTGCGTAGTACATAACGAAAACCGAGTAAAAGTAATATTTTGAAACTTGCAGAAGTGAGGTTAGAGTAGGTCGAACAAAGCTTAAGTTACAAATATCGTCGGCTCACAGGAGCCGGTAGTTGAGGAGGTTTAATTGCTGAACTCGCTATGTACAACGCACCATTCTGTCGATTCGAAGCTCAATAGCGGTTTAACCATGAACTCGCCTTCAACTCAAATTGTACAACCGGGCCTTAGTCTTTAATGCTCATTACCATAGTTACTATAATTTTGTAACCCTTGCTTTATGAATAAATTATATTATCGCGTAGTAACTATGGTAATGCGATTTAAAGACGAAAAGTTTTTTATTTATAAAATAGTACCATTTTTAATGAATTGGAGGAGTAATTAAATAAATTACGAGTTAAAATATGTAAAATTTTAACCCTCCAACAGTTTATTATATTAAATTAATAACGTTACAAGTGTTTCAGTTCAATAAATAATAAGAATCTTCTTTAGACGACTAGTAATGACATTACCACAGTTCAATAATTTACACTACTTACCCTTAAACACATTCACTAAATTTTCCATTCCCCAATTCTTTAGTATATTTGATACATCCATAATTTCCACTGCAATCCCAATTCACAACGATTCACAATGACAAACTAAATTTAATTGCACGACCAGACAAGAAATAGTAAAGCCGTTAAAAAATTATTGCTCAGCTAAGCGACTCCAGTTATACAAATACAAAGGGCATGCTACTACAGCAGATACACATACGGTAACATAAGAATGACATAATCTTTTCTTTATCATGTTTATAGCTTCAACTAAAATGTTATTGTTAAGACTATGTACAATCATAATACAATGATGCTTAGTGTTACTATATATAATCAATGGTGTTATTATAAGTTAAAAAATTGTTGGATTTGCAAATCTATTACCGTGAGATAACTTCGTATTATCACATTTGTGTTTTTTAACAAAAAGTGTTAGTGTTTCTAGCAAATATATTACTTGAATTTACCAATCCACATAAATTGTTAATGCCCACAAACTTGCTTTGTCCTATGAAGTAATTAAATTGATGTGAATTATAGTTCTGAACAAATAAATTTGTCAGGCTCACCGAATCTTGTCTAACAAACTTGAGTATGTCACAAATGCAAAATGTTTTATTTCAATCTACAAAAAATTTTGTCATGCCAACTAAATTTTGCCTAACAAATTTGAATTTGTTAAAAGCTCAAACACTTTTTTTCAGTGCAATGATGATATAAACCGTATGAATTTTTGTATGAAAGAATGGAAAGACAATTTGTAACTAACGTTTTTGAAAGAATTGGTTAGACTGACGAGGCTACATTTACGACGCCGGGTATTTTTAATAAGAAGAATAATCATTACTGGTCACAAGATAATCTAAAGAAATTTAAAACAGTCAAATATTAAAGTTGCGAAAGTGTTCATGTGTGGTGCGATATCTACAGAGGTCAAATCATCGATCCAATTTTCATATAATGGAATTTAAACCGTCAGCGTTATCTTTAACTATTTAGAAATAAAATTTCTGCCTTACTAGATGCTCCTGGAAACACCAATAAGATTATATATCAAGTGGATGAAACTCCTTGTCATAATAGTCGAAACGTGTTGGACTATACCGAAGAAAATTTCGCAGAGCTAATAGGGCCGAATGGCATTGTGTTCTGGCCTACTAGAAGCTCTGACTTAACCCCTTTGAACTATTTTCTATAACAAACACTAAATCACAAAGTGTATAAAAAAAATGTAATACTGAAGCTCTAAAAAATAGATTTAGAAACGAAATTTAATTTCTAAATCGAAGTGGTGCTGTAGGGAACGCAGTTAGAAAATTAAAGCTAATATACACAACTTGTATCGCTTAAGTTAGGAGTCATGTGGAACACTTACTTTAACTTTTGGAATTTTTTGTATTTATTCTTAAAATTGTAATGTAAATGTAATAATTACACATGTTATGAAATAATTTATAATCCTGCTTGTATCACGGGATATTTCAAATCTTATCCATCTTCTTATACTTTAAAACACCAAGTGTTAAATTGCCAATTATTTACAGTCACAATCTTCTTAATTTTTAATGCCAAATCAAATAAAATTATAAAAATAGAGGGTTTCCATTTGAAAAAATTGATTTTTTATGTTTTTACAATTTAATTTTTGTACTCCATTTTTGCTCACCCTGTATTAATTAAATCCAAAATATTTGTTCAATATATGACAATAGCTTCCACAAGAAATTAATCCACAATAAACTGCACAATATTAATCGAAGAAACATGATAAAGTATTATTCAATTGATATACAGGGTAATTTTTTTAAACCGGTCATTAGAAAATTTTCCATTTGCGATTGTAGAAAAAATCGGAAAAAATTAATGCCGACGTTATCGACGATTCCAAATCTAAGTAAAATATTTTCAATATTTTCCGGAAGTTTTGGAAATCGATGCCAACTTTGTTAATTTAAATAGCAACCCCGCATTTTCAATTGTTTTTCACATCCGCAACGCGATTTTGAAGATAAAACATGTCACATGTCGACACTTATCTGTTATAGTTTTTGACTTAGGTTAATTTTTTCCAATGTTTTGCAAATGCAAGGGCATATACAATAATTAATTACTCCTCAACTATTTAAGATGAATACATAAATTTTTTTTTGGTGTTTCTCCAAAGATTACAAAATTTTTTAAGCTACCGCACATGTTTCTACAACGCTCCTACCGCCTACTATGATTTTGTAAAAATCGGAATGAGAAAATGTAAAAAACTCAAATTTTTCATATGGCACCTGTCAATTTTCTTAACAAAAATCGATGTAGAATTAAATTTCAGTACAACTTTTGTAAGCATGTTTTATACTTACGACGATTATTTTTCGAATTATTAAGGTTTTTATTATTGAAAATTATAATTTTTTTAAAATTTTGTAGGAGAGTATGTAACATCTACAGAATCATCAGACCAATCATAAAATATGTTTGAAATGTGCATCATTTTGGTTTAAACATTCCAAAATTCGATTGTATACGGCTCTGCTGGTGGCATTTCTTACTTCATTCCTAACCAACCCATTCATCACTGTCGTGATTTTTAATCACAGGTCTTCTAGGTTTGCGGGTAAGGTTTCATAAACTAGATCTTTCACTTGCCCTCATAATTAAAAATCGATAGGTGTGAGATCTAGCGATCTTGGAGGCCAAAGCCAAGGACCCTTATTACCCCACCATCTGCCATGAAATAAATTTTCCAATGTCGAATCTATAATACGTGTTGAATGTGCTGGCGCGCCATCCATTTGATACCAGGAACTTATTGCTTCTTGGATGGGAAGATTATCCAGGAAGTCCTCCACAATATCATTGAGAATAGCCAAGTATCTCGTTTCATTCAAATTTTCGTCATACATGTGCCAAATCAACCGATTATCCATGAGCAGACAAAACACATTTACAGAAAATTGTCTTTGGTTCTCAATTTCGGAAATTTGGTGTGGATTTTCAACAGCCCAAAAACGCCGATTTCTTATGTTAAAAATTCCTTCATGAGAATATTTCGCTACATCTGTCCAAATAATTATTCGGCAAAAATTAACGTCCTCTTGAATTTTTGTCAAAAGTTCTTCGCAAAAAGTTACTCTTTTAGGATAATCAGTTGGACGTAGCGCCTGCAAACGAACGAACAAATAAGAGTGCTTTTTATGCACATACAAAATTTTTTGGATAGAGGAGCAAGTCAGCCCCAAATCCGAAGACCCCGCTCTTGTGGATGCTCTTGGAAACGCACCGAAATAGCCCAAAACGTTGATGTAGTTTTCTTCTGTCTCAGTAATGCATTTAATTCTTCGTTTTGGACGATTCATATTTCCCGAAACAAGAAATTTTGACTTCAGTCTTGCATACTTTTGTTTGTTCATTCGTGGTAGACGTGGATATTTGGTATTGAACTTCCGACATATCCTCTCGGTAATCATTTGGCAATTGCCGTGTATAACAAATAAACCAAAAATAACTGTATTCGTGTAAGGAACCATTTGGGTGAATTAAAATTAATTTCAATCACAAATTTCAAACTGTTTATCGACTAATAAACTATAACAAGTGAGGTCTTTTTTTCTTCTTGAATAATTGAAACTTTGATAATTCGAAAAATACTCGTCGTAAGTATAGAACATGCTTACAAAAATTGTACTAAAATTCAATTCTACATCAACTTTCGTTAAGAAAATTGACAGGTGTCATTTGAAAAAATTGTTATTTTTTACATTCTCTCATTCTGATTTTTAAAAATCATAGTAGGCGGTAGAAGCGATGTAGAAACATGCGCGCTAGCTTAAGAAATTTGTGAACTTGGGGAAACACCAAAAAAAAATTATGCATTTATCTTGAATAGTTGCGGAGTAATTATTTATTGAATTCACCCTTGCATTTGCAAAACATTGAAGAAAAATTGACATAAGTCAAAAACTATGACAAATAAGTGTCGACATGTGACATTTTTATCTTCAAAATCGCGTCGCGGATGAGAAATTAAAAATGTGGGGTTGCTGTTTAAATTAATAAAGTTGACATCGATTTCCGGAATTTCAGGAATTGCCGCCATATTGAAAATATTTTATTTAGATTCGGAATGGTCGATAACGTTGGCTTTAATTTTTTTCTTTGAAAATTTTCTAATGAAAAGGTATATTACGTACATTTGATCCGCAAACATTTTTATGCTCGTGTTATTTACAAATGCACTTAATATGTGACTACAGTCAGTAAAATATTCCACAGAGTTTAATGAATATTATTAACAAGTATTAACTTTGGTGTTAAAAAATACTTGATTATATTAAAAAAACTTTTGCGTATTTTTTTATAAACTCAAGCTTTAACTTAAATTTACTTTATATATAAAGTTGTGTTGTTGGTAGGAAAATTGTGTATTAGTTGATATGTATTGTCATACTATATTTACATGTTTAATTATTAGATTATCCCGAAAACATCCACTTTGTCATATATTATGACAGCGTAAAATATTAGTTAGCGCATAGTACAACCGGTGGAATACTCTTCCAATTAATCTAATACCTAGTAGTACTTGTCCATAGTATTTAGTTAATAGTTTCGATATGTACTGCTGCAATAGAGAACATGTTAACTAAGCTAGTAATCCGTTATAATTATTATACCACTTCTACTTGGCGTTACTACAATAACACAAATTAAGAAGGATTTTAGTCGTTTTTTAGAATAGGTTCAATGAGGTTATAAACGTAATAAAACATATTTGAAAAGCTCATTTATATTAGAGTTAAATCAGTTCACTAAAAACAACTTAGCAACTACTATTTGGCGGTAAATGACAAAATTAACTAAGATAAATGGATTTCTCAGGGAAATTAAGCTTAATTTCCATATAAATGTTCGTTGCTCTTTGTTGATGTAGGAAATTTCAATAAATATTTCCTTGCTAATTCGAAACCGGATTGTGAAGACGGGTAAAACGAATTTAATTTAGATCATATATCAACTTTCAACGCTACATTATTTAGAGTTTTCTTTTTATTTAAAATATGTATAACACTTTACAAAGAATATGGAAATGTGCGGTTTTTCAAAGTTGTAGAAGTACGTAGTTGTCGAAAATGTAAATCTTGTACAAATTTATAGTTCGAGTACGTTTAAAGCATTTAAAGTTATAAAACAAATATATTATGTAAGTGAACATAATTTAATAGAAAAGATTTAAATGTATATGTCTACAAACATATGTTAATTAAAAACAGATAGAATTAAAATAAAATACAAAAAATAACATTAAAGCAAATAAAAAATTAATATATACAGATCTTGATTTTCAAATAAACAAAAGAAAGATTAAATGAATATTAAAATGAAAAAATGATTGTATTATAAATTACACTAACTAAATATGGACAAATTGTTTATAAACATTTTCAACCTACAATTTTTTTACAAACAATTTGTTTTTGGTGTAACTGCTACAAACTGAAAATAATTTTAATAGGCAGTATATTTAATTTTACTTGTTTTGAAATTATTGTATAAACTATGTGGTTTATTTACAAATTGTAACATTTAGCAATTAACCGAGTAAAATTTTAATATGTTGTACATTTATTAAATTAAATGCAAAATTATATCACAATAACTTAAACCATTTAGATATTTATTAAAATTTCTACTCTAGGTAGTACATTACATTATACAGGGTGTCTCAGATAAGGGTGGCAATATTTCAAGGGTACATAGAGAAACTCCAGATTAGAGATTTGAGATAATAAATCTATGTCCGGAAATGCGTTGCTTCCGATATACAGGGCCTTGAAAAAATTCAAAAATTAATATGTTTTGTCTGTATTTTGAAAACGCGTTGATCGATTTTCTTAAAATTTCCAGAGTATGTCAAGCAAAGTATTGGTCATATTTATGTGCCAATCCGACTCTTCTAAAATTTCCAGGACCGGACTTTCGGTTTTTCTCACTTAGTTTTAAGAGAAAAATGTAGCACGCCACTGGTTTTTCCAAATATTGGAATCATTTTCACATTTCCAATCAATTTGGAAAAGAAACGCTCTCTTGTTTTTCTTCTCCGACGCGTCGTTTCCGCGAAAAAAATAAAATCCATTTGGATGTCTTTCAAAGAGCTCATTATCGAAAAACTTCAGGTGACAATAAAAACGTAGTGAACAATGAATATTGTCATGGCGACAACAAAAACAAAATTAATACCGCAACTGGCAAGAGGTTTGAGTATCGTTGTCTTCACCTGAACTTCAAAAACACTTGACTACCATATTAATTTTTGAATTTTTTTCAAGGCCCTGTATATCGGAAGCAACGCATTTCCGGACATAGATTTATTATCTCAAATCTCTAATCTGGAGTTTCTCTATGTACCCTTGAAATATTGCCACCCTTATCTGAGACACCCTGTATAATCATTATACAATGGAGAATTTCTTCAGGAGGAAAAAGCAAGTGCAGTCATGACTAGAGGTTTCGACATAAATTCTATCTGAAAAAAAACTCTTGTAGGCTAATGATAGGTATAGGAAATAATATATAAATCAACATAAAATTGAACGTAAAATTTAAAAACATAAAAATATACATAGCAATTCTATTTCATAGTTACAAGGAGCCGACATTTTTTTCAGTTTAGGATATGTCAAATTCTAGTTTTGAGAATTTGCAGGATTGAAATCTGACTTCTCCATAACCTTTTAATGAAATGTCGTCTTGATACACCTTGTATTTTTCGACTACTATGCAAAGTAAGCTATTGTATACATGTTTCTGTTTCTAAATTTTCTTTAATTTATTTGTAGTCAAATTTAAGAAGTCGGAAGTTGCATCAACACATATGTACTTGACGTGTTTCAAGATTTAGTTTCAGTTTTGAACAAAAGTATACAGGGTATTTTGTAATTGAATTTAATTTAAGGGAATGATTTTTGGGTCTATTGTAATAAGAAAACTTCATACAAACATAAATCCTAAATGTCTTAACTTTTGAGGTACAGGGTGGTAAAGTAAACAAATCATTTATTATTAATATTAATACAATTTCAAAAATTTTAATGAACTTTGGCAAACATTGTACTATGTATCAAGAAGCATTTTTAATGTATCTACCACATTTTTCCTTTTTCCCACTGGTGGAGTTTGTAGGAAATTTGACTTGCTTATTTTTGCAGACATTGATGGTATACCACATTGTCTTAAAATAAAAATTATTTTTGAAATTCTCAACCATTTCTAAGCAAATTTGATCCCTTGATTTTTTTCAATCCAATGCACGGTTTTCACTTAAATAAATAAAATCCATTTCTCTGCATGGTGATATTGTCACATTAACGATAATGTTTTGAACATGTAGCAAAACGGTTTTTATTTTTTAAGCAAAACAGTGAATTGGATTAAAAAAAACAAGGAATCAAGTTTGTTTAGAAATGATTGGGAATTTTAAAAATAATTTTTATTTTAAGACAAATTTGTAGTATACCATCAATGTCTGCAAAAATAGGCAAGTCAAATTCCCTACGAACTCCACTAGTGGAAAAAAATGTGGTACATTAAAAATGCTTCTTGATACATAGTACATGTATGCCAAATTTGATTAAAATTTCTAAAATGGTATCAATATTTAAATTATTTAAAATATCTAAACGGAACCATTTGATCCGCCTTTTTTTGGCTTATTCCTCTTAAAATAAAAATTATTTTTGAAATCTCCCACCATTTCTAAGCAAATTAAAAAAATAAAATGTATTTCTCTGCATGGTAATGTCATAATGTGGTACATTAAAAAATGCGGTACATTAAAAATCCTTCTTGACTACATGTATGCTAAATTTCATTATAATACCTAAAATTTATTTTTGAAAACAACCGTGACAAAAGTTGAACGTTGCGCATGTAAGGTGCAGGAGTAGGGATCCGGTTGTACACTTAAAGGTAAAATGATTTCGTTTTGATAGTTGTTATTAGCATAATTATCCCTAGAAGATGTTAATTTCGTAGGTGCAGCAACAATGACAATTAAATATAAAAATTATGTAATAATAAATAAATTAAATCTAAAATTATAACTAGTAGTTATAGTTTTCAGTTACGATCCTTTATAATGTGAAATATAAAATCATATCTTTTATCTATCTAATTTTAATTTAATAACTACATTTTCGGTTAAAAATGCTTTAGGATGTAAAACTTTGTTTTAACAATGACTAATTTAGAATACAAAAAGCTTGGTTGTACAAACAATAGTTAAATCTGTTGTTAAGTACATTTAATCTTAAATTCTCTCTGATTGAATAACAAATTGTTATTAGTTTATGTTATCTAATTACTATGCTTTACGCAACCAGTATTAGTTGAACATTTTCAGTTTACTTGCATTGCTAGTATAACACACTTGTTTGTTAAAAAAGTGAACATGCCCGTAATAGGAAAATTCTTTATTAAACTCGAAAACAATACGTAAATGGTAATTACCCGCAAAGTGTGATATACCGATAAATTTGGAATAAAAAGGGATTTCATAATATGATGTCAAAAAATAAGGGCCGTATTTGAGAAAAAAAAGTTGATGGTTCCTCAAAAACGAAATGTAGGATTAAAAAATGAGTAACAATGCGTTAGGTAAAATAAAAAGTTGATGTGAAGAAGTGTTATCAGAATTGTAGCTCCACTATTAAGGCCAGAAAAAAATAAAATGTAAAATCAAAAATAAAAAATTTTAAAATACCCATAGAGGCCCACCTTATCTTGGATACAGTGTATATATTTTTTTTAAATTAAAAATTGTCAAAGTTAGGACCGAGAAAAGCTACTAGTGCTCAAAGTCGCGAAGTAGTGTTAAAAGTTTTTCAATATTTTAATAAAATCGCCAACAGTAAAGTAAACATCAGAGATGCGTTTGAGGTTGATTTAAAACACCATGTATCGGCGGCAACAAGTGTTTCACGTACTATACTTAAAAGATTCTTAAGGAAAGGAATGATGCATAAAGTAAACCGGAAGCTGAAGAAAACGCCAATATTTTTAAATCTCTAAAAAGGAAGCCAAAGAGGAAGTTTTCAATCACTGATATACATGAGACAGATATACATATATATATATATATATATATTTGTAATAAAAATCTTTGGGGTTTAAACACGTGTAATAAATATTAAAATTACAACGTTTCGCCACGCTAACACGCAGCTTTTTCAAGTAATTAATAAATAACAATCTTAGTTTCTATGCGATTTTGACCTTGAACGTGTCGCTGGACCAGAGTAACCAATAGCATTACGTATCGGTATCATGGTAATGTTGTTTTGCATATTTTGTTGTTCTATTTGTTGGATATTTGGGGATCTTCTATCCTGAGGTAAAGTTAATAACGGTTTCCAAGTGTTAGGTAAACCTTTTCCATCATCTCGTTTATTAATGCAACTAGGACGTCTTTCTATCTCGATTTGTTCTCTAATGAGGCGGTTACATAAATATTTTTCTCTTCCTAGCATTCTTGTATTTTCAAAATCGATTTTATGTCCTGTTTGGTGATGATGTTCAGCTAGAGAATAAGTTAAACATCCTTTTCGGACTGCTAGTTTGTGTTCTTCTCTTCTCGCAGAAATACGTCGATTGGTTTGTCCAACGTAAGAGATGTTACATCCTCCGCAAGGACTTTCGTAAATCTAAATCTTCTACACCAATTAAAGAAAAAAAAAAAAAAAAAAAAAAAACTTCTAAAAACAAAAAGGATCTTACATCGAACCGGATTAGCGTTAGTACGAAATATGATTTCAGATGTCAGAAGAAATATATCTAACGTAGTACAGAATTACTATCAATTCATTTAAATCTTTCTAACACTATTCTTCCTGCAATATGGAGAAGCATAGATTAATTGGCTGAATTACAATCACAAAAATTAAAGAACTAAAAACTGCCCGCCACTTGAAGAAATTTGATTGTCTCAGTCAAAAAGTTCAAAATTGGAATAACAGGAATGACACTGATGTTCATAATGTAGTTCACAATATTTCAAGCAAAGAATTAGACGAACATTCTGTGAGTATTCTTAGTAAAGGTTTCAATTTTGCTGTTGTCCCTTCTCGTATTCCAGTAGAAGAGATCATAACAAAGGTTGAAGCAGCAGTCAAAGATTTTGAGAACGTTGAAGCAGAAACGGTACGACAAGAAGTTTCTCATGTTCTGAAGAAATCTAAGCTTCCGAAACGCAACGTCACTTACAAGGAATTGAAAGCGTTAAAGGAACTAAAAGGAGATAATTCTATTGTTGTGCTACCTGCTGACAAAGGAAATGCAACTGTAATAATGGATACCGAAGATTATAAATCAAAAATCGAAACATTGTTACAAGATCCTATTTACAAAATTATAAACTCTGATCCTACAACGTATCTCGAAAAACTACTAAAGCTGTAATTAAGGAATGTATACTCGATAAGGAAATTCAAAAGAAATTAATACCAAGAGAAAAGTCTTCTAAATGTCCAAAATTTTATGGATTACCTAAAATTCATAAAAATGGAGTACCACTTAGACCTATTGTTAGTAGTATAGATTCACCAACACAAAAGTTAGCTGGATATGTTGCTAAAATATTACAACCTTTTGTTGAATCCTCAAGTTCTTATATTAAAAATTCAACACATTTTATAGATATTATTAGAGGTCGTAAATTAAAACCTACAGATATCATGGTCAGCTTTGACGTTGAGTCCTTGTTTACTAAAGTTCCAATAGAAGAGACTCTTAATATTCTAGCAAACAAACATATGTTAACACCTGATGTTGTTCGTTTAACTAAACATTGTTTAACCAACACATACTTCTTATACGACTCTAAGAAATATAAACAAACTAAAGGAGCACCAATGGGATCACCTATCTCACCTGCAATTGCTAATTTATTTATGGATAACTTTGAAACAAATGCAATTCAAGAATCTTCCAACAAACCAGAACTTTGGTTACGATATGTTGATGATATCTTCTCCATATGGCCACATGGTAATGAAGCATTACTAGCTTTTTAAATTATTTAAATAATATTCATCCACAAATTAAATTTACTACCGAAGTAGAAGTTAACGGAAAACTACCTTTTCTTGACGTGTTACTAATTAGGAAACCAGACGGAAGTTTAGGACATACAGTGTATAGAAAACAAACTCATACCAATAGATACCTACATGCTAATTCACATCATCATCCACAACATTTAAATTCTGTTTTAAAACCTTATTAATTAGATCTGCTAGACTAACAGACAGCGAGCATATACACGAAGAAATGAATCTTCTGAATCAAGCTTTTAAACAAAATGGTTTTTCACGTCATCATGTTATGAAAGCAAAAGGATGAAACAAAGAAGTGACGACGAAGTTAACGATAAGAGTACGTTTACTGTATCAATCCCGTACTTCAAAGGTACTACAGAGAAGATAAGTAACATTCTAAAGAAACACAACATACGAGTAGTTTCTGTACCTGTTAATAAAGTTAAGTCTTTCCTCCGTTCCCCTAAAGATATTATTCCTTTAGAAGATCAAGGCATTTACGAAATTCCTTGCGGAGGATGTAACATCTCTTACGTTGGACAAACCAATCGACGTATTTCTGCGAGAAGAGAAGAACACAAACTAGCAGTCCGAAAAGGATGTTTAACTTATTCTCTAGCTGAACATCATCACCAAACAGGACATAAAATCGATTTTGAAAATACAAGAATGCTAGGAAGAGAAAAATATTTATGTAACCGCCTCATTAGAGAACAAATCGAGATAGAAAGACGTCCTAGTTGCATTAATAAACGAGATGATGGAAAAGGTTTACCTAACACTTGGAAACCGTTATTAACTTTACCTCAGGATAGAAGATCCCCAAATATCCAACAAATAGAACAACAAAATATGCAAAACAACATTACCATGATACCGATACGTAATGCTATTGGTTACTCTGGTCCAGCGACACGTTCAAGGTCAAAATCGCATAGAAACTAAGATTGTTATTTATTAATTACTTGAAAAAGCTGCGTGTTAGCGTGGCGAAACGTTGTAATTTTTAATATTTATTACACGTGTTTAAACCCCAAAGATTTTTATTACAAACATGTTTACACGTGAAAGAATAAAGCATTTTATATATATATATATATATATATATATATATATATATATATATATATATACATTAGGCGTATAATTTATAACATCCACAAAACAAGCAACCAACGGGTAACTTATATTGGTAATTTGTTACAAAAATTAAAAGAAGATTTAAATTATTTTGGTAGTCGGTCTTCACTACACAAAATTATCTAAAAAAATGGGTTTTAAATTTTATTCGGCCGAAAATAATCAAAAATTATTGCAATATAAGCGTGATTTAAGACACTTAAGGCCTGCTTCTTTAAAAAAAATTAAAATGGATCGCAATGACAATTGACCAATCATTTACATGAACAAAACTGAAGAATGCGCTATTATTCTTTAAATCTGGGACCGAATCGCGAGATTATCATCATGAGATTAATTTTAATAATTATGAAAAATGGCTCACCGAAAAGTTGATACCAAATTTGCCAGAAAAATCGGTGTTACTGATTAACAACGGGCCATACCAGAATGTCCAAATAAATCCAGCGCCCAATTCCAGAGCAAAAAACAAGTGATGATTGACTGGTTAACAGAAAAAGATATTTCGGCATCATCTAATTTGACTAAGGCTGAACTTTAGTTTTTAATAAAAAACAACATTAACAAAAAATTCAAAATAGACACAATAATGCAGACAACTGGTCATACTATCTTAAGATTACTTCCTTATCATGCCGAACTTAACCTAATCGATATGATTTGGGCTACCTTGAAAAATTTTGTAGCATCCCACAATGTAACTTTTAAGTTGGAAGATGCGAAAAAGTTAGCAGAAGAAAAATTTGCCTCAATTACGCTAGAAGATTGAAACAAGGTGTGTGCTCACGTGCTCAATGTTGGAATTGAGACTGATAGTGATAATTTCGGGTTCAGTTGTAGCTCAGATGACGATTATAATTCTGTGTCGTCATTACCCTGAATTGCCGCAGGTTTAATTGTGTTTATTAAATATATTTATTTTTTATTAGTTCAAAATAATATAAACTTCGACATAATATATTATAGTTTAGGTATTCAAATCCAAAATAAAAGATCGCTCTGCATTTATTTTGTTATTCTTTTTTGTAATTAATTTTTTTTGTTAGTCGGCGTTGTTGGCATTGCTGCGGTTGCTGTCACGCTTCTATCGCTATCTCGGTATTTAAGGTTTTTCAAGAACTAACAATTGTCACCCAGCATGGCATTTAATTGCTTTCCTATGTATCTTATTTCCATAGGTACGGTAACTTTCTGAAACTGTTCAGAGTGATCGTCCGATTCCGATGGTAATTGCCTCTCAAAATAGTCGAGATGTAGATGGAGAAATTAAATTCTCTCAAAAGCATCTAGCTTGTTCCCCAATCCCAAGCAGTCAGCTTATTCTAGTCTAAGCAATCATCAAACTGCATATTTTTCATGAACTTTTATATGTCGGATACGTTAAACATACTTATCGAAGAAGGAAAAAAAGAAGTCTTTATTTATCAAACATATAAATTCACTAACCTTTCTTGAACATTTTTTTGAATATTTTTAGAATATTTGGCATAAATATTGGTATGTTAAGATGAAACTTTGAAAACTTATAACTAGATACAGGGAGCTATGGAAAATTTAATCGAACCATCATTACTTTAACAAAAATAGAAGTCATGACATCTGAACTACTTTTATTGTATCTCTTCTAGTTTGCGAGATAACACACAAAACACACCAATTTGGAACACCCTGTACAGTATTGTATAATGTTTTAGTCAAAGTACTAAGTAACTAATAATAATGTTAAGAAATGTATCCTTACTCTTACGTACCTACTCACAAACTAGGAGGGAATTTAAACATAATTCAAAACTACTTATAATAAATGTTCAAATTAAAGTCCGTTATTTTCTACACCTAACTGACATCGTCTTAGAACACTTGAATTGACCTCGAGAGGTCGCCTCCTTCTAATAGCTTCATTCTAAAGTTATTCTGCACACAAGAGGACCACAGTGCCTAGGTTGTGCCACCTTGTTGGTCTATTAGTCTCTACCCAATTTTTTTCCAAAAATTGACACTTTACATTCACACAATTCTGACACAGTTCTAATGTTATGCGATGGTGCTTCGTGGTGTTCTGTCTCCTTTAGAGGTAAAATTTTTCTAAAAAGTATTAATGAGAAGTCTACCATTAACTGATACTTGTATTTTACATTTTAAATATGTTTCGTTTAATGAACTCATGTTTATGGAATACATCTCAAAGTTTTAAAAGTGTTTATAAATTTAATGATTGTTCCACTTACTAAATGCATAAACAACTCTTCAATAAATGGAATTTTTCCAAATGCGTTAAAGATGTCCGTAGTTATTCCCCTTTTTAGAAAGGTGATTCTAAGATGCAAATAATTCACGACCGATTTCAATTATTTCAGTTCTAGGTAAAATATTTGAATCTGTAATTAAAAACCAAGTAGTAAATTATATAGAAAGTAATAAACTACTGCATAAATATCAATTTGCATACTGAGTTAACAAATCAACTACTACAGCCATTCATTCATCAGTAATTGTAGTAAATGATATTTTAGAACACAAAAATATAACCAATGTAACTTTTTATAACATATCGAAAGCTTTTGACTGTGTGCCCCAACACACTCTACATAAAAAACTGAAGCGCTATGGTTTTAATGTAATTTTTCTTAAAATGATTAAATCGTACTTGACGATTAGTTTCAAAAATAAAAATTCGGATCCACAAATGATTGAAATTGGTGTTTTACAATGATCTACAATTGAATCAATACTTTTTATTATCTGCGTGAATGATTTATTTTTAATTGATGATTCCAAAAACATTTTAAATGCGGATTACGTTACCTTCATTAACACTTCAAATACAACGGAGAAGTTCAGCATGTTGTCGTCGGCGACACAGTCAAAGGCTGAAGCATGGTTTATCTTCAATAAATTATATTCCAACAAAGACAAAACACAAGTCATCGCGACATCAAAAGTGTCTTCCGAAAATCTGTCAAAAATAAAATTTCTAGGTATGTATTTGGCCGAAAAGCTAACTTGGTCAAATCAATGTCATGAAGTAAGAGGTAAGAGACTGGTAGGAAATATATTTGATTTGAAATGTATTGCTTGGTCTGAAAGTTTTACGCTTCATTGAAGGATTGTCAGAGTTCTTACTTGTTTGGGTTATAGAGAAGGAAGTAGGTTTTTTGGTCACTTATAAAATTTTAACAGTTCCTTATTTTTCGCACACTAAAATGAAAGATAGAGTTATTTACACGCTAAACATGATGAAAGTGATACTTTTTTTCACGATTAAATACAGGGTGATTCAAAGAAACGGGAAAATTTGAAAGTTAAATAAGTTCAAGAAAAACAAATCTTTAAATAAAGTTTTTCATATCATTTAATAGTAAAAATAATGCCATTTTAGAAAAAATAAATACTGTAACATTTATTTTTTTGAAGATGACATCTTGCAGGTGTTTTCCTTTTCTACGCAAACATTCCTGTAGTCTCTTCGTCACATTGTCCATGGTTTGACGTAACATTACAACTGGAATTTCTGAAATCGCTTCTCGAATCTTTGCTTTCAATTCTTCCGTTGTTGCAGGTCGACTAAGGAACACTTCTTATGACCGCATCTCGAACAGCTTGGATATTGACTGGTGTACGAATGGTTCGCGCACGACTTGGAGGTTTCTTTCCCATTGCTGAACCAGATTCCTCAAAATTATGTATCCATGTTTTAATTGCATGTGCTGATGGAACACGATCGTGGCGTCCTAAATTAAAATGACGGCGGAATTCTCTACGTGCCCCCTCCATACTGTCATTGTTCTTGTAAAAAGCTTTGATCGCAAACGCACGATGCGCACCACTCCAAGCATCCATGATAACTAAATGGCAAGGTTTTGTTGACAGGCTGGCATACCTTATTCAGTGGTACCAATCGCCCACGGCTACCAACACAACTTTCAAAATTTCCCGTTTCTTTGAATCACCCTGTACAATGCAAATCAACGCTTGTCTCCATGGAAATATTTGTCATGAACTAAGCAAATTACTGCACCTTCTGTCGGATACTTTTTATCATTTGAATTATTTCCAATTTAACAGTGTGCTAAAAATTCAGTGTTCCACTCGTGTGTAAGCATTTTTTTCATTTATTTGCTTGATTATCTCGGGCTGCAATCTGCAAACTCATGGAAAAAAAGTATAGCTTGTTGTGCAAATAACTATTATGAAAATGTAATGTTAGTAAATTCGCCGAAGGCGTCGTTAAGCATCTGTTGCTTTTGTTGCTTCTTTGTTTTGTAAGCAGAAAACGCAAAGTCCTGATACAACTTATATTATTTCATTATGACCGCGGGAATGAAAAAATTTGCAACCGCCAATTCAATAATATTTAAAGTAACTCCTCCAATACCTTCCTCATTCTAAAATTTTGATTTTAAATGTTCCAAAAGTAAATAAGATATCTATCAGTATTGAAACAATAAATTTAGTTCCGCCGAAAATGGTCAAAATATATCTCAAATTCAGAGTCGGCATTATTATTACTCAAAATAAAGCATTCCAACATATTGTATATGTATATTTTTGCTTTAATAAAAACATTTGAAAACTTAAGCCCTGATTTCTTAAGACAACAGTGCCGTAATATAGCGGCCGTAATGTATCAATGGATGACGTCAGAAATATGTTACCATTTATTCAGATGCTACTAGGTTTTAAAAAAGCAGCGATTATCACGATCAAAAAAAAAACGGCACCGCTACAAAAGTGGCGAACACTGTTTGCAATGTTTTTGTCCGGTGCTGTTGTCGGTGCAGGAATAGTAAGCAAGATGAGCTTGATGAGGATGTAAATACTAGTTTAAACTTTTGGATGCTTGTTGTGGTGTGTGTAACAAAAATCGCAAGAATTCTATACCTCTTATTTATTCAAATGCTAAATGATAACTGTCTAATCTTTTTTACAATTCTAAGCTACTGTCTAACCAACCCCCCATTCGGGGATGGTTTCTCACTTTAACAGGCAATGGACAGATATTGCTTATGTATAGAGCATTAATAAAGCTGTTAATTGTTTTTTGTGTTTTTGGAAAATATACTCTTTCATATAAAAGCAAAAAATTACAGAATTACCCAAATGGAACAAAAATTGTGGGATTTTAAATACCACTAGTAGAGTTTTATACAGAATATCTCAAAATTAGCAGAATTGTTCATCTTCTAAGAAAATTGAAAGTGCCATGTTTAGTTTTTCTATTATTTGTAACGGTTGTTGTTTACAAATAACGAAAAAAAGCGATGGCTCTAGCGTTACAACCTAGAGAGAAGAAATAAGGGAATTTGGGCTCGACGTAGCGCACTAAATTCGTAGAGGATCCAGTATTTATAGTAGTTAAAACAGCAGTGTCCGGCTTCGTCGGTGAGTGGGGGTCCTTAGAGAACTGTAAAAAAATAGACTGCTGCCTAACAAGGCGCCACCTGCTGGGTAATAGAAAGAAATAAAACCGACTAACAGAATCAACAGGTTGTACTTAAGGTCTAATATGCTAAATCAAACACAAATCAGAGAGACAAACAGACAATTCAATACAACAAACAAAGCTTAAAATACTAAAAGAATGTGACAGAAATAGAGATACTGTCGCATATAGTTACGTGCGTTAGCAACAACAATAAATAAAGCTTGCAATTAATGTATCGAATTTCAGGTAAGCTTTTTAGTTACATCCAAATTAAAGTTAGCGTTTCAAATTAGGATTGGTTACTAAGAAGGCTCTGCGTACACACGTCACTTACACACGGCAATTTAAAACTAACTTAAACTCGGATTAAAAAGGTAAGTACCTCCTACCAACCCAAAAGACTTTTTGTTTTAGCTTTAATTACTTTCGCCCAAGCTCTTATTGAGCTGGTTAAAAAAACCAAACGTTGGTTGTGGAGCATACCCCGAATAAAAATTAAACATTAAAACTTAGCTGTATTATGTAGTAGGCAGTTCGGAGAATGAAAGTTCCTACTAGCGACCGTATTCGACAGCTCCAGAAGGTAGGTAACCCCAGGATTTTCCTTAGGAGAGGTATGTAACGAAGAACGGAAGGCGAATATGTTTCCTCGAAGTAGAAATTATGCAGCATAAACGACCCCTGCAAATCGTTGTGTCCACCGGTTTCTTGCAGCTTAACTAAATGCGAAACCGTGGTAATCAATAATTTAATAGGGAAAAGTGCTTAATTAGCCATTCCAGCACCCCCAGGAGTTATCCAGGTGTAATACACGATGGGAATATAAGGTCAACGCACGTGCTAAAAGGATACGTCGTAATTAGAACTAACACAACCACGAAAAAAAAAGAAAGCAAGTTATACTCACGGTGAATTCGACCGGATTTAAATATAAACACCAATTCAACTTGAAAATCTTGAATCACACATTAGTAATTTATAAATAAAATTTTTAACTTCAAGAGGCACACCCAAAACACCCGTATAGAAAGAAGAAGAAAATGTCCGCTAATTTTCTCCAAAACTTTCTCGAATTTATATCCACCAATAGAAAAGTAGCAACATGCGCGGCAAATTCGACTTTCGTCGTAACGTACTACACACGACACACGTTTTAAGAAGGCTTTCGACATACGTTCTACCTTTGAAAATAAAACCGTAACATATTCGAAAAATGACTCTTACACTACCACCTACAAACCGAGTTTCCACAAATAGTTTACCGTCATTACGATCATCTTTTTTTTCTATCTCATATGGTAATAAAGGCGTTATATTACAACACCGCCTCTGTAAGAAACCAAACTTCAAAAAATTTTGTATATCGTTTAAAAAATCCTCTATCTGTTTATGTCATAGCAAACCATGAGTTCTATATAAAAAAAGTAAACTTAATGTCATAACTAGATTTTCACACAAATTCTCAACGCCATTGTGTTGTTGACAAAGAAATATCTTAAAGAAGCGAGATAAAAGTAATACCGAAATATGAAAAAATGAATTTTGATATATAAATATTGCGTATTTTAATGACCCTTTTTAATTAAAACGTTTTAGATGATGATATCTATAATTCAAAACAATTTATTTAAAATGGGCGTTTATTAATTACTATAGGTTAAAATGATACGTTCAAAATTAATTTGAATTTAACAAACATACTTAATGTGATTTATTAAGTGTTACTGACAGGCTAAAAACCGAAAATGATTATTTATTTTCGCAAATTTAACAAATCAAATTTTGAAGGCAATTTTACACTTACTGATGGTTTGGTTGGACATCAATTCAATTTCCTTGTTATTAAAGTTCACCGACTATATGTTGATTGGGTAAATCAATGCAAAACCTTTCTAAAAATGTTAATGTACATTATTACATTTAACAACTAGAATTTTCGTTTGTTAATACATAACAACAAAAAACAACTGCAAAAATTGTGCATAATATCGTTTAACTTTTTACGTTTATTAAGAACAAAAAACTCCGGATTATTGCATGAGGATCAACTAACCGTAGTCGAAATAGAACCGCATGCAGAATATGTACTTTAAATATTAAATATTTAAACCTTCCCTGGCCTAGAAACCGAACGTTTTACGTGTGCTTTACAACCAAGTCTGGAAAGGATATCATAAATTCATGCGATACTCTACAACGAAAAGAATAAAAAGTGTTGTTAAAATTCCAAATTGTAGAAGAAAAATCTGTTATATTTTGATGTATATTTGGGTTTAAAATAATACAGATAACGTTACTGAAAGCTTCGTTGTGACGTTAGATATTCAACAACGGTTTCATTGAGTTACCACATGTAGAGTTGAATGGTTTATGTGAGTGCATTTCTGAATAAAAAAAGTTAGAGTTCGTATACATTTATTTTATAAATTAACAGCAACAACTTTTGCGAAGTAATTTTAGCTTAAATGTAAGGTCAATTACTAAAATTATAAGTAACAGATTTCAGTAAATTTAATTTATAAACTAATATCAAATAAACTGAAAAAATATTATACTAAATTGCAATATCTGTTACATTAAAACACGAGAAAGCATCGATTGCAAACTTTAAACAACAATAAAATTCAATTAAGTACCCATAAATCGTTGTGCTAAATCTGTTTGCAAGTGTTAATAGAATACAATGAAATCTACATGTAGAAACTATAATATTTATGATAACGAATTTATTGTAGAATTCTATACTACATTAACACCTTATGCTTATTCCAAATAATTTTTTTTCTAAACTTCCAAATTTAATTAATCAATGCTTTTTATACGAGAACACTGGATGTGAAATAAAACACTCTTCCACTGTTCTAATGTTCGCGACGTTTCAAAAACTATTTATTTATTAATAAAATGGTGTTCCTTTCTCAAGGCAATGAAGAAAAAGACAAAATACAGTAATTTCTGTTTGAATAAAAACAAATGAATAATTTATAAATACAGAAAATTAGTATTTTCTTATTTTTATCTCCAAATACGTATACTTTCTTTGAATTTCAAATACAGTTCTGTAATCAGCACCATTTAGGCAAACTTTGGAGCCTAGGTAAGTGAGACACACTTTATGGCTTAAGGCCGTGTGACGTTATGCTAAATCTTGTACAATTTTTTATATTTAATGAGGGAGAAGCGTCAAACAAACGAGTAAAAGTTCGTCACAACAGTCCTTCCCTCTCATTTAGTAGGCTCCGTGAAGTTAGCCCCTCACTTTCGGAGTTTATATTCACTTTGGTTCATATTAATTAGTAAGTATTTGTAAGCTAAAAATGTAAATTTGTAAGTGAATTTTCGAAATTATTTTAATAAAAACAGTTTTTGGGGTTAACTTCTCGGTAGCCTCGCTATCTTGCAATGTCAAAATTTTATTACCGTCATTAATTACTAAGTCATTTGTAAGAATTTATAATCAAATGGTATCTCTTATATAAAAAAACTGTAGTGCGGCTAACTTTTCGGAAGCCGCGCCACTTTGAGAAACAATATTTTTTCCTAATCAATATTTAGTAAGTGATTTGTAACAATTTGCAAACATAATCTCAAAATTTGTAAATCACTTTATTTCTACCAACAGTCTAAAAACGTTTTGGGGGGCTAACTTCACGAATGTTACAAAAACATAAACAAATGGTTGAATTTGTTTATACCTTTAAGTAATAATTAGTAAGTTGTATGTATTAATTTGTAAGCATAATATCATTTTTTGTTACTTAATCACATTGGCCCAAGTTTATGGAGGTACCTGTATTCATAAAATACTACATTCACACAGATTGATTAAGCTTTAATTATTGATTTACCAATTATACAAATTATGGTATTAAAAAGTGTTCATGGAGTAAGCACCATATCTTGCAAGTAAATTTTCCAAATTTAAAAAAACAAATAGAAGGAAATTGTCAGGTGCTCCATCTATATTGCCTTGCAGCATATCGACCCATGTAGGATCTGAGAACAATAGCTTAATCTGTGTAAACACGTTGCCATCAGCTCAGGTACTGACGAAACGAGAATCATAGCCGTAGATGTGGGTATTATACCAAGATTCAAAAATAATGGTATACAATACGTAAGAAGTAAAATTTTTAATGTGATCTACTATACAAATAAAATAAATAACATACAACCACATAATAATTCATATCAACGTAGATTTTACTATTATAATATATTTACCTACTAAAAATATGATTTTCCAAACGTATCAGGTACACTCATGAAATTTAAAACTTGGACACCACAATTTCTGTAAATAAAAGTTTGCACATTGTGAAGCTGGCTTACGGGTATCATTTACAATTCTAACAGCAGGTAGTCTCAGCACGGGTTATCTTATAGAAGGACTGTAGAATGAATCATTACACTAAGCACCTTTTAGAAAATAAGTAATTTACGTTGCTTTCTTAATTTTTTTCTTTAAAGTTTATATTTGAAGGTATAGCTAATTAAACACCATAGCTCGATTAATTATTGAATCAAAATTTTGTTTAGGAAATGTTTACAAAATAAAATTAGAAATAATTTTGATTTAAAAAACGTCTACAAGCAATAACTTTTAAATTAAATCAAAAACTAAACATGGTTATTTGGGTTGACTGATTATTACTTATTTTTAAATAAATCTAACCTACTAATTATTGTAAGTTATTAAAAAAATCATTAAACTCTCTATTCATAATTGTTCGATAAATCATTAACTATTAGTGAACTGTATTTATTTGTAAAATGAACGTATTTTCTGCATACAAACTTAATACAACATTTGTAACATTTTTAACTAAACTATATTTCAACATGCTGTTTCATTCATGCATCGAGTTGCAATGCATGTCTTCGCTGCGCCGCCTCTATCACGCGGCGGAATGGTGGTGGTTGGCGCGTCTTTTGAACATCCTCCCCGCTGAAGTAGTAACTTCAGTATTTGGGTCGTCACAGGCTACTAGCGGAACGACCTCTGTAATTGCTCTAGAGGTATCACCAGTAGTTGTATATAGGTCGACCACTCGCAGAAGCCCATCTCTTCCAGGTCGAAGTCCCGTCACACGAGCTAAACGCCAATGTTGAGGGGCCAAGTTGGGATCGCGTAATATAACCAAATCCCTACTTTTAGAGAATTCGCCAGAGTTGTTCTCCACTTGCTTCTCGGTTGTAACGTTGACAAGTATTGCCTTGACCACTCGTTCCAGAAACTGCTGATAATTTTTCGCATGAGTTGATAGTTGTCCAAACGGTTTAGTGGTATACCATCCAAGGAATGTTCTGCAACCGAATCTAATCTTCGTCCAATCAGGAAGTGTCCGGGAGTCAAGGCTGTCACATCATGAGGATCAGAGGACAAGGGAATTAAAGGCCTTGAATTCAGGATAGCTTCAATTTGGCTAACAATAGTACTCATATTTTCAAATGTTAACGTCTTATGTAAAAATAATATCTTACGAAAATGTGATTTAAATAATTTTACAGCACTTTCGTGCAGTCCCCAAAATGAGGCGACCGTTTTGGTAGAAACCGCCAAGTAATTTTATTTTCGGCTAAATAGTTTTTAAACCCTTCCGCGAGTTGATTACGTTGTAGTTCTATGTGTATGCTCTTTAAGTATTTATCGGCAGCAACAAAATTAGTAGCATTATCACTAATTATTTCAGAACAGAGACCCCGTCTGCTCACAAATCTAACAAAACAGTTTAAAAACGCCGAAGCAGAAAGACCAGTCGCCACCTCTAAGTGAATGGCCTTTGTACTCTGACATATAAAAATGCAAACGTATGTTTTGATGGTTTTCTATTGCGAGCCGCTCTCTTTTATGTCAAATGGACCACAATAGTCTACATTTGTAAATTGAAACGGAAACGACAGGACTAACCTATTTTTAGGTAAATTTCCCATTTTTGAAGAAGAGTTCTCGCGTTGAACCTAATACAAACGACACACTTGCGAATTATACGCTTAACGACCGTCAAACCAGATATAGGCCAATACCTTTCGCGAATTTCAGCCAACAAGAAATGAGGACCCGCATGAAGATTCTTCCAGTGTTCATGTTTTATAATCAATTGAGTCAGTGCATGATCCTTGGGTAAAATGACAGGATGACACTTATCAAAATTGTGACCCCCTTTTATAATTCGTCCTCCTACGCGTATCAACCCAAAATCATCAAGAAAAGGGTCCAGCGCCAAAATTTTGCTAGCCTTAATAACTGCCCTACCTTTACTTAAGCACTCAATTTCATTAGAAAAAGATTCCTTTTGAGCTATTTTCAGTAAACACTTTAACGTGTTGTCCAACTCCTCACGTGTTAAAGTAGAATCTAAAATTTTCTCTCTTCCTCCACTAACGTTGTTGATGAAACGCCAACACCAAGCAACTACACGATTAATTTTTTAAGAGTAGAAAATCTAACAAACAACTCAAACCTTTCAGTTGCAACGTTGCTCGATTCAATATTTCTTTGCTCGAGAAGCACAAATTCATCAGGAATAGCATCAAGCGTGGGCCAATCCTTAACCTTTTCCTTCAACCAAAGAAGGACCTTCAAACCAAATTGAATTTATGATCTCTCGAACATCCGCCCCCGACTTATGAGATCCGCAGGGTTATCGCGCGAGCTGACATGTCGCCACTGATACCTATCCGTTAACCTTTGAATGCGTTCCACTCGGTTCGCTACATAGGGCTTCCATGTATCTGGAGATTTTTTTAACCACGAAAGAACAATTGTAGAATCTGTCCAACAATGAACGCTACCGAAAGACAAGCCTACCTCTTTCGCAACTAAATGAATGTTTTCAGCTAGAAGCAAGGCGCCGTTGAGTTCTAGACGAGGTAACGTAATGTGCGCTCTACCCTTTTTTGCAAGGGAGCCAATCGTGATTTGGCCCAGATCAATCTCACTGTGACCCTGCCGAGATTGTCTACGCTCCTGCAATAAATTGCACAACCAAAGGCCCTTAAACTGGCATCGGAGAACCCCAATAGTTGAGTTTCAATAGACTGAAAGACAATAATTTTTCTAGGAATTTTTAAGTGATTTACACCAAGCAAATGCCTTCGCAACTGCTCCCAACTTATTTGCAATTCAGGAGTCAATTTCTCATCCCAATGCAGACCTTGCGACCAGAGATGCTGAACAAATAATTTTGCCACCACCACAATCGGACCAACAAGTCCTAAGGGATCGAACAACTGGGACACCACTGACAATGCCTTACGTTTGGTAATTGTTTCAGTAAATGGGAAATCAATGAAATAATGAAAACTGTCGTCCACAGCCTCCCAATAAATGCCTAATGTTTTAGTCTCACTGTCATTTTTAATGAAATGTTTAGTTTCAGCAGACATTGATTTGCAGTAATCTAAAAACTGAAAGGAGTTGCTCCTCCATTTGCGCAAACCTATACCGGCGCTATTTAAAATAGCGTCAATTTGAATCTTTAACCGCATCGCCTGCTGCACCGTGTCGCATCCCGTGATTAAATCGTCCATGTACGTGTCCTCAAGTAAGCTATTTGTTGCTTCTGGCGCTTCCTCTGCCGCATCAACCGCTAATTGTTTAATACACCGCGTTGCTAAATAACCCGATGGTTTAAGTCCATACGTTATGGTCTTTAAACGATATATCGCCAACGGTGCGTCCGTACTTTCTCGCCAAATAATGCGTTGAAGTTCGCGATCCTTTTCACTAACCCAAATCTGACGGTACATTTTTTCCATGTCCGCAGTTAATACGATCTCGTGCCTTCTAAATCTTAACAATATTTTAAATAATTCACTCTGTACCACCGGCCCATTTTTAAGGCAGTCATTTAATGAAAGTCGACCTTTATTTGCCTTTGCGCTTCCGTTAAAAACTACCCTTAGTTTAGTAGTACTAGAATCGGCCTTAATAACGGGGTGATGCGGCACATAAAAGCAACGCAAACCGTCCGCCTCCTGACCTTCTCGAATAAAGGCACTAATCTCATGAGAATTCAATTCACAAAGTTTTTCCATATGCCTAAACGCAAATATTCGCTCATAAAGGCCACGTACTGCCCTCTAAGCTCACAGTTTTTCCTCAATCTGACCTCTAAATTCAAAAATTGTGATAGAGACGCTTCAAAATTATTTTTAAGTACCGCAAATTCTCATTAACCGGATAACTAACAACAAATCTGCCGTTTGAATCCCGCAAGGTTGTAGCCTCAAAGAAAGCCTCACATTCATCTTTTTCTAATTCGTTATTACCGGCCCTAGCTAAACAACAAAGTTCGTTGGTAGCTACTGAATTTTCCCAATCTACGGCGCCACAGCAACCCATCCAAAACGGTTTCCCGCAACACAAACTCTTTTCGCGTATGATTCCCTTTAAAATTACATCGTAAGAAATTTGCGCACCAAGTAAGATATCAATTTCATTTGATAAATTAAAACTATCGTCGGCTAAACAAATTCCCGTAGGAATGTTCCAGCCATCCCTATCAAATGAAACCAGTGGTAAATTTTCCGTTACCCTTCCCACTACGAGAAACCTTGTTCGCGTCTTAAAATCACCCCATCTAGACTTTATTGGCCACGATTTCCGTATTTACAATTGAAGATGAATTATTCACGCCCGCAATATGCATAGCAGAAATGTGTTTAAGTTCAATGTTTAACTTGTTTACAAAGTTTTTGCTAACGTAATTCGCGCTTGAACCAGTATCCAGTAATGCGCGCGCTACAACAGGTTCATTATTGTTTCCAAAAACTAATATTTTTACAGTCGCTAATAAAATTATTTTTACCCCGACTGTATTCGCTCTTGTTATCGGTGGCGCAACCCGACACCTGCAACATCGCGTCATCGCTGTCCGTATTTGTATCGTCCAGCCGCGGTTGTGGAATGTCAGTGATAGCGACAGTTCCCGTCTCACAATTCGTCGTTCCCGCTTTATCACCTTGAGGTTCAAAATGCAATAACTCATTATGTTTCCGATGACAAATCTTACACGACCTATATCGGCAATTTTTTACAGAATGACCGCTACCAAGACAA
Source organism: Abscondita cerata (assembly GCA_030710515.1). Taxonomy (NCBI): domain Eukaryota; kingdom Metazoa; phylum Arthropoda; class Insecta; order Coleoptera; family Lampyridae; genus Abscondita; species Abscondita cerata. The sequence goes on along the minus strand of JALBCR010003544.1, from coordinate 8,969 downwards.
TTAAAACACAAATTTAATTTTTTTACTTCCTCGCGCTTTGCTTCGACATTCAAGGAAAGAAAATTTTTACATTGATAAATGTAATGTGATCCCTTACACATTACACATTTCAACACCGAATGATTAGCAACCGCTTTCGGCTGAATTTTAGTCTTATCCGCGCACGCAGAAACCGCTTCTAATAAGTCACACCTTGCCTTTAAAAACTCTTCCAAATTTTCTAACGTCGGCAATTCTTTAGGTCTCTTATTCATTTCAGTTTCCCACAATTTACGCGTTGCGATATCGAATTTAGCCGTAATCAAATGCAATAACAAAATACCCCACGAAGAAACATCTATTTGTAAAGCGTTCAATGCGCGTGTATGTTTAAAGTATTCGTCTAATAAATGACGCAAACCAATAGAGCTTTCCTTTTGCAAGGTCGTCATATCTACCAATTCCCCTAATGTGTTCAAAACAATCATCCGTTTGTTTTCAAATCTTTCGCACAAAATATTCCACGCTACTTCATAGTTGCGGTCCGATATTTCTAAAGCGCTGATTGTTTCAGCGGCCTTACCCGATAAACTAGATTGAAGATACAAAATTTTTGAACGCTGCTCAAATCGGTGTTATGATGAATCAATGTTTTAAAGCTATCACGAAAACGAGTCCAACTTTGATAACTACCATCGAACTTTACAATGGAAATAGTTGGTAATTTAACACGCCTTTCAATATGGTTATCGCTATTATTGACAGAAATCGACGCGTTGCTCACAAAAGACAAATCACCCAAACATGAATTTATTTTTGCCTCGGCAGAAGCTATCACGTCGTAATACCTATTTTCAAAAGCGATCTTTCTGTTTCGTAGTCAGTGTCGGGATCAGCATCCTCTATCTGACTCTGTATTGCATCATATTTCTCTAATATGGTTTTAGCATCACTTAAACGACTCTTTAAATTTAAAATATTATCGCTGCCGGTAAATTTACTTAAATAAGTTTCAAACCGCGTCAATGAGCTTTTAATTGTCGCGCGTCTTTTAATGAACGCATCGACATCCATTTTTGTCATGTACGTAATTTCCGATTCCGCCATCTTAACAAATTTACGATTACCTCTACGATTTCTACCAAAACGATTACTAACCGTAACAAATCTTACTTTTATTCAACAAATCGTTAAGTACGTTAACATTAGCAATAAAGGAAGGTAAAATAGGACTTATCTTGTTTCTGATGTGTTCCACAGACGCTCCCCGTTTCTGGTTGCTATCGAAATTCCAAACCAAACTTCCAAGTACGAACCCCAGCCTGCAGGATTTTCCCACGCCGAGCGTTCTTGTTAATAATTTTCCGACTTCAACTTCTACGACAACCAACCCCAATCCAGTTCCAATCACAGGCTCCTCGTTCCTCCAGGACACGTGGATCCGGCTTCGATGGACCAAAATGTTCGATAAATCATTAACTATTAGTGAACTGTATTTATTTGTAAAATGAATGTATTTTCTGCATACAAACTTAATACAACATTTGTAACATTTTTAACTAAACTATATTTCAACATGCTGTTATAATTCATGCATCGAGCTGCAATGCCTGTTCGCCCGATTGCGCCGCCTTTATAAAAACTGCGGAATGGTGGTGAGTTGGCTAAAAAATTTTAAACACTATTTAATATTTAGTCCTTACAAAATGTATATTTTATGACGTTTAATTTTTTTTTGTAGTTAATATAAAAATGAAAATAAAAAACTAAGGCAATTCTTATTGTCAACGTATATATTTAGTTTTTTTGACAAGAATTTATTACATAATTATAATTAAGATACCAAGTTATAGTTTAAAATTAAATGAAAACTTTTTTTAAATAAAGGTATTACTATATAAATAAATATAAGAAATCAATAATGGGTGTGACCTCCATTATTATTGATACATTCTTGGAGGCGTCTGCTCATTGACGCTATCAAGGTATCAATATAATTAATATTAATCGTTTCCCATGCGGTATCAATGGCTGCAATTAGTGCATTACGGTTTACTGGTATAAAATTTGGCCCTTGTTGTCTTCGGATAACAGCAAGTATTCGAGCCCAAACATTTTCGATAATGTTAAAATCTGGGCTTTTGCTGGCCAGGGTAACAGCTCCAAGTTATTTTCTTCGTATCCAATTGCGCACAACCCGCGAAGTATGAATAGGGCGTTGTCCTTTAACAACAAAAATACATTATGAAAATGTTAATTCAACAGATCCCGAACTATTTTTTAGAGAAAGTATAGTGAAATAAGAATACTTACTTGTTGGAAAATATAATCTTCGTCTGGATAAAACACTTCGACTGAAGGTTTCATAATAGTTTCCTCAGAATCAAGACTCCTTGGACCCCCGCGCGCTAACCCAACCCCACACATTCACAGAAAAATAACCACTTCGTTTTTAGGACATATGTGATTATTTTCGTAACGAGTTCCTTCCATTCTAAAAACTTTTAGTGGTCCATCGTTGCGGCTATTGAACGTTTTTTCGTCGCTAAAAATCACTGATTCCAAAATTCCAAAGGTTCGTTCACATATCGCCTTGCAAATTCCAGACGACGTCTCATATTTTCGTCACTGAGAACTTCTTTCGCAGCAGCATTATACTTCTTTATTCCCATCTCCTTTAATCTTTTTGTGCAGTTATACGGCATCCGGGAAAAATGTATATAGCTATAGCCCTGGAGTATGTAGCAAATGGTTGTTCTGTTACGTAATGAAACAACTCGAGATCTTGAGCACGTGTAGATACTTTAGGGTCTACCACTTCCGATGGCTCTTTCCAAAGTGTGTCAAGATTCCATTTTACCGGTAATCCCTACGGTGCTTTTGGTATATCTAACATACGTGAAATTTCACGCACGCTACGGCCCGCCGCTAATTGAAACAATCCGCGCTTTCAAATCAGCACCGAGATGAGGTGGCATTTTCACAACACTTGAAATTTTAAACTAAAATGGAATTTACATTTGATACTTTATTTATTGGTTCACACTACCCTTCTCAAACAGTAGGTAATTGTTTATTTATTACATACTTCTAATGACCAATGTAACAACCCTTAGAGCAATATGACTCAAAGGAAGTAAATTAAACAAGCAAGGATATTCTATTGTTATTGAAACTTATTCATAAAGTAAAAACCATTTCCTTATAATGCTAATGGACAGGATTTTGGAATAAGTATTAAGATTACAATAGAGGACTTATAAACTTTCGAAAATATCTAATTATAAATATTTACACTGCAATTGCGCTTTTTCCTTAATAATTTCTTAGCAATAACATACACGTTCTTGGTTTTTAAGTTGTCATAAATTTGATATGATATAAATTTGTGTTTCTAATATTACATCACAAACTAATCTTTATTCGCCAAAAATTGTTGCTTAAGTTGTAAAGCTTCGTACACACCTGAACAACAAACCGAGCAACAAACATAACAACGAACCGAAAGTCAAACAGAACGACAAACGATCTTTTATGATTTCCACAATCCGAACAACAAACGGAACGTTTGTGCTGTTCCCATAATTATTTTCAGTAGTTTTCAGTTCATATATATTTATTATTGAGAAGAGAAAATTGCGGAAAACAAGAAGATAGTGCCAACCAAATTTTTACGCACAAAGAAGAGTAAAAATTATAATTTACTTCGCTTTTTTTTTATTTTGGAAATTTCCCGCCCAAATGATGCTAATAGGGACATCATTTTTTCTTGCATTCTTAAACACTGATTAATTTAAAACATTTTTCTTCTGTCAACTCCATAATATTACCTAAAACACAACAAACCCACAAAAGGGAGGACAAAAATAAATAATTTAATTCTCCCGCATAAGTTTGTTCGCCGTTTTGTTTAGATTCGTCCAAACCTGCAAACGCATTCGCGCGCATTTTCTTTGATGTCGGAGAAAACCGACAAGTTGCGGAACGCCGCAAACCGTTCGTGGAACAATCAGGACTTGCGAATCTGTTCTAAAATTCGTACGTAGCACCGTCCAAATTAATGTTCCGATTGCCGTTCGGTTCGTTGTTCTGTTTGTTCCTCGGTTTGTTGTTCAGGTGTGTACGAAGCTTTACAATAAGGGGGGTAATATGAACTATATCTTATGAAAGGAGAGTTATGTAACTATAATTAACGACTTAACGTTACGTTAGTAGATTCCATTTACTATTTACACATATTTTCTCGGAACATTCGATAATTAACTATCGGGATATGATGACCCTATACTTCGCAGGTTGTGCGCAACTGGATACAAGCAAATAACTTGGAGCTGTTACCCTGGCCAGCAAAAAGCCCAGATTTTAACATTATCGAAAATGTTTGGGCTCGAATACTTGCTGTTATCCGAAGACAACAAGGGCCAAATTTTATACCAGTAAACCGTAATGCACTAATTGCAGCCATTGATACCGCATGGGAAACGATTAATATTAATTATATTGATACCTTGATAGCGTCAATGAGCAGACGCCTCCAAGAATGTATCAATAATAATGGAGGTCACACCCATTATTGATTTCTTATATTTATTTATATAGTAATACCTTTATTTAAAAAAAGTTTTCATTTAATTTTAAACTATAACTTGGTATCTTAATTATAATTATGTAATAAATTCTTGTCAAAAACTAAATATATACGTTGACAATAAGAATTGCCTTAGTTTTTATTTTCACTTTTATATTAACTACAGAAAAATGAAACGTCATAAAATATACATTTTGTAAGGACTAAATATTATGAATAGAGAGTTTAATGATTTTTTTAATAACTTACAATAATTAGTAGGTTAGATTTATTTAAAATAAGTAATAATCAGTCAACCCAAATAACCATGTTTAGTTTTTGATTTAATTTAAAAGTTATTGCTTGTAGACGTTTTTAAATCAAAATTATTTCTAATTTTATTTTGTAAACATTTCCTAAACAAAATTTTGATTTCGATAATCTAATCGAGCTATGGTGTTTAATTAACGATACCTTCAAATATATTACTTTAAAGAAAAATTAAGTAAGCAACGTAAATTACCTATTTTCTAAAACGTGCTTAGTGTAATGATTCATTCTACAGTCCTTCTATAAGATAACCCCTGCTGAGACTACCTGCTGTTAGAATTGTAAATGATACCCTTAAGCCCGCTTCACAATGTGCAAACTTTTGTTTACAGAAATTGTGGTGTCCAAGTTTTAAATTTCATGAGTGTACTTTACGCCAATGCAAATCGGGAGATCTGATAATTCTGATTAGGTTTATTACCCGCGCCAATAGTTTACAGAGTATAGTCTACTAATTTGTATAGGTGATTTTAAAATTTGTAAGTCACGTTATTATCTACTACTCCAAAAAATGCGTTATGGTAAAGTTAACTTCACGAACGGTCTCAAGATATAGAGAAATGGTTAAATCTATTTGAATTCTATGTAACAATTAGTAAGTCGTATGTACTAATGTAACCCAGTCAAAATGTGGCAATCTAAAGGTAAAGTAAGTTGTTGAAATACTTCTTTCGCACAGATTTCAAAGCTTTAATTGTTGTTTACAAATTGGTATTTTTTAGAAATAATATGGTACTTTGTAAAGTTTTCTGAGGATTAAGCAATAACTCTAGTGAAGGCCATGAATTAACAAATAGCATGTGGTTGAGAATAATTTTGTCATCGACAAACTTCATACCTTGTTGATACAAACATTTTAATATTATATGTAATATCAAAGTATATTCACTCAATAAGTACGATTCTAACAAGATGTTTTACTTTCTTACAACAAACAAATACATTGGAGTCGTTAAATATACTAAAAACAATAGATTGGTACATTGGTGAACAGATAGGATATTCGAATTCTTGGTACCGTGTTTGTAACTTTTAAGCCTCTTCGGTGCTTACATAAGATATCTACATAAAATGAAAACTGTCAACAACATAATCCTCTTATTTTAACATCCCTTTGTTTGAGTTCGAAGAATACCAGAATTTCAATGCCAAAGAAGCTTAAATTTTGAAAATTCCAAGTATCTACAATGAAATGAACAAGTTCATAAAGGCCATCATTTTTATTTTCTTCATTTTAGATTTGCAACTGTGTTTGCAACGGTGTTGACAATTAGTTGCAGTATTGTACAAATTTTAAAGAACCGTGTATTTAACTTATTTATTTATTGTTTTTCCTGTTCTTAATTCATTTACAGTTCCTGAATTGTGGTGTTGCTGTTGTAATATATACTAGACACATATTATAGTACTGACAATTCGGTTACGGTGCATTGTGCATTTTAAACTAAACTACTGCTTCTGTTTAATTTCCGTTTAAAGATTTGATAGTGCCGGTATTTTGGAATTTTGTTGTTCGGTTACATACAAGACTGAGAAGGTGAGTTATTTTTGTATAGATCTTAAAACATAACTTGTCTGGGAACTCTTGCTTACTTGTGTTTCAAAATAAATTATATAGCGCAAACGTTTAATTTATATCTAGAAAATGTTTTGATACAACTTTGTACTGGTTTTCAATGTTTCAAATTTGAAATTTAATACTTTCTAAAATGTTTGTAATTATCATATACGGCAATTACATTTCTAGTATTTGTTAGTTAAACGTTCGCGTGTCATACTTTTCTTGGAAATTACACTAATGTCTTTACAGAAATGGTTGGTAGAAAAGCTGCTGTACCTCCGGAGCAATTGATTGAGATATTTAAACAATTTCAACCCCAAATTATCAAGAATGTTGGCCATAGCACGGCACAAGTATGGAAGGATATTTCAAATACTGTAGGGAACAAAATTAGCCTAAACGCGATTTATACATTTATACAATGTAATAGGTTTAATTGTCAAACCGAACTTGGCTTAAAAGTGGTTGACGAATTAAGTTTTCTAATAAATTCAAGTGATGATGAACGCGGTAGTACTATTGCTGTGACAATGGAGACAGAAAGTAGTGATGACACAGATAAAAAAGAGGAGTCTATTTTTATTAAAAGTGTAGAGTGGTTTAACCTTATTTCGGGCACCCAGTTAAAGTCGCAGTGGACTCATGTTATTTATGAATGCATATCATCGCAGCTAAAGACTTCGTGTACATGGATGTTTAAACGATATCGTGCAAATTTAAACAATACTGAGACTAATTATTTTACTTGCGACGGTTACTGTGTGGTGCAAGTTTAAGATGTTATGCACCTAATGCACCTACAGATAATGAACCAATTGTACCCATTGCAGGTGTCAAACTCACCATGCACAACATTTAAAAAAAAGGCCTCTATCTGGAGAACAAAGAAAAGTCCCCGGACAACGAATGTGCGATGGAAAATGGCAGTTAATTGGAGAAGGGAATGTGCTAGGGAGGGTAGAGACAACCGAACGTTATACACACTAAACGTTTTAAGGAAATGCCGCCAAGAAATTAAAGAAAAACACATTTTGCGGAAACTAAAAGTAAACAGATCCATTACAAACTCTGCTAGTTTTAAAATATACGTAAATGTTTTGTTCCTCTATACATAAGATAGCGCTTGATCCGTTTTTCATGTTTTTTACTGGACACCATCTCAAACAGTTATATACAAGGAATATTTAAAAACATCGTAGAAAATTATTTATTGGTGCGACAGGTACTTTATGCAAAAATTAAATAGACCCGATGGTAACATGTCTGGCCATATGTTCCTGTATGCAGGTGTTGTTAATATGGAAGGAGGCGAGTGGTCAAATCCCAGTAACACAGATGATATCTGAATGCCATAACATCAACCAACATAACTTTATTGGTTATCTGAATGGATGAGCACCACTTCAGTAAATCCCACATACAACTATTTGCGACCATTCCTTTGCACTGCTGGGAGCTATTGCCAAAGGTATTGCCGGAGAAGCTAATTTTGTCCTCATATTGAAAAAGACGTTTAATATTCTTCAAAATGGACTCCATTGTAAATTGCGGACATTCATTAGAATTGATTATTCGCATTTAATGAAATTTATCAGCAACTGGAAATGTTTTCAACAAAAGAAGGTAGTGAAGAGGTTTTACATGAAAATTATAGCGTACCTAACTGTGACTCAAAATATTTCTAAAGCGTGCGATTTCCAGGATTAAACGTGTGTGAAATAAATGATGATAGTGATACCGAATAATTTAAAAAAAAATGGATGACGATGAAAAAGCTAATGATGACATTAAACTGCGAAATGAAAGATTGGAGACACCTACGATGGATTGAAAACATTTTAAAACCGCAAGCCCTAAATATGTTACTCTTACATCCGAAGCTATTAGTGAAAGAAAACTATCATTATTTACCAGAGTTTTCAAAATCCTTTGTGAGATTACTGAAAACGTATACATTGTGGTCAGCCATAATGACTAAACATTTTGGTACTCATGAATTAACGGCATCATCTGCTCCGTAGAAGCTACTTTAACGATCTTAAAAATAGAACATTTCACTGTGAAGTGTTGCCAATAAGAGTAGATAAGTTTGTTTGCAAACATCTCAAAGAGATTGACGGTATGGTAAAACTAACAAATTTGCAAGTAAGTTCGCAGAATAGAAAATCTCAATTTCAAGTTAAATGAATGTATTGATTTAAGTTGCCACCAAACTGATCAAGAAACAGACAACCTGTTACAATTATCGACAACTGGAAAGGACTCGAAAACAATCAGCAAAAAAAATAAGATCATCTTATTATGCTGCACCTCATACAGATATTTAGTTTTAAAGGAATCCAGAAAAATTGAGATAGCGTTAATTAAAAATAGTTCACAAATAAAGTCACGCCCACTAGCATTGATACCAAAATATATTTTAACCAATACATGCGCTTTGATTGTATTTTACAGGGCATAACTGTTTTCATTGTGACAGTTTGGAATTTCAAAAACATTATTAGCAATACGTAACTGAACGAAGTACACTGA
>JALBCR010003543.1:0-18831 GCA_030710515.1 Abscondita cerata | reverse complement strand
AACAATTATTTTTGCTATTCATTTTCAGACGAAAACTAATGTAGAATCAATTTAGCAATTTTGTGAGAAACTTGAAAGTATACTCAAAATTATGAATTGAGTAGATTCGGTCCGGTGTTAAAGTTTCCTACTCTATGGCCGAAAGTTAGGGGCTAATCCTCCTGGGTTAATAATTATTGTTATTTAAATTTTTTGTATTCGAACTTATTGTAGCAAATTAAATTTGACAAAATAGTTTTACACAACTAAAAATAGTAAACAATGTTCTTAATAAATAATGCCGAAAACGATATAACTTTTTCAATCAGAAATATTTTAATAAAAAAATTGGCTTTTTTTAATTTTAAATTGTTAACGTAATTAAAAGTTAGCTTAAATTTACCGACCTGTGCGAGAGTGGTTGTTTTCACGCAGAATCCGTTCCAAAATTGTTGCGAGGTTGACATTTAAAGTTCTATGATCGCCGCCCGTCTAACAATTGCCTCGTCTGTTTCATAATAAAATAGACCGAACCGTACTTTGCGTTGTTTAAATTGTTAATCGCTATATCGGCAATGTGGGTGAATATATTAGGACCATTCACATAAGTCGGTATGTATGTGAATGGTCCTATTTCCGGTAGGGTCTCTCTAAAGTGCAGTTTACAACTCGCAAATTGAAAGCGTTATATTTCAGATATCCTTCATAAATGTACGCGATAAGGGATGGCCATCTTGAAGCAAATTCCTGCGAATATTTCCGGTATTGGTTGCAAAGGAATCAAATTTATTTTATCGCCCATGCAAATGCGTATATTTTTTGTTACCTTTTGTTCTTTTCTACATCAAAAATTTGGCACCGCAATGTTCGCAAATACCGTCAAAACCGCCCAAATTGTGAGTAATTATGTTTGTTTATTTGTAGCCGCTAAATAAGTTGCTAACTGTCGAGGCCTATCTCTCGCATTTTCGATCTCGTTTACGCCCTAATCGCAGCTGCCCTTAAGTCCTCGTCATTTTCAACAACCTCGGCGACTTCGACTAATGCCAATAGAGAAAAATCCATATTTTCAAAATCACATTAAATGATTTGAAATACATTTTTGGTAAATAAATAAGTGATTAACTAAAAATATTTTTGGTTAAAAATAAAGTCAGAATTAAAAGTCAAAGTATTTGGTTTTTAAATTGCGGTTTCACGTTTCTGACGTAATAGAAATAGAGGGAGTCCGTAATGACGTCATAGAATCCTTCTGTCGTTGTTGTCAGCACATTCAGTTAAAACGCTTAAATTTAAATAATTGTAATTCCTACAGTGAAGAACATCATGTACAAGTACTGTGTCGTTCCCAGGTGTATAAATACAACTGTAACAGCTCCAAAATATTTATAACTTACCAAAAGTTCAGGTAACAATGTATTAAGAAGGAAAGCATGGCTAAATGCGATGAGAAGAAATCCTGGTGATATATCTGGACAATACAACTGCTTTTGTCTGTCAAGATCATTTTATCAAATATAGTAAATTTACAACTTGTGGCTAGACATTAAAAAAATAAATACTTGTTGTAGTTAGAAGAGGACATAGAAAACTATATAAAGTTTAAATATTCAGGTGGCCCCATACACATTAAACCTGATGTAGTACCACATATATTTAAGGTTAATCAGACAGAAACGAACTTTGCAAAGGGTGAAAGGCCTACATCAATTAAAACGGCTCGCCAAAATTTATTGAAAATATTCTTTCATCAACTCCTACTACATCTAACCCACCTAATACGCAAGACACAGAAGCATCTGTAGAATACGTAAGCTGTGCACAAGAAGAAGAATTGGTAGAGGAAACCAAAATTGGTGGCAACTATCAATAATAAATCAACCTCGAAATGAACCTGTTCTCGAACACACCCAATTTGTGCAAATGTTAACAAAAGGTATTCAGTGTAGACCCAAGTTTCGGCCAATTTGTTCAGTGTACTTTTATTAAGTAATGAAGAAGAAAGGGCTGTCGAAGTTGCTCATGTAGCTTGTTCTCCTATCAAACAGCTAATATATCTGGATTTGATATTACAGCCTGTCATACCGTTTATCCATCTTCTGAAGCAGATTTACATTCTGAAAATATTCCAGTCAACTGAGTCCTTATAAAACTTCAAGAACATATATGGCTGAAGACTATTATAAAAGTTGGCAAATGAGTGGTCTACTCATATTGTAAAAGCAAATTCTACTTGGGCATACCAGAAGAGTGTATATTTGTGAGGATTTACTTTTACAAAATTAATTAAATGTACAAGAGAACACATTTTTATGACTTTAAAAAGATTCTTGAATTGTTCATTTCAAGAATTAGTTGATGACTTTGGAATAACCCCCAGTGCAGCATCAAAGTGTTTTATAAAACTGTTGACCCATTATCTAAATGTTTAAAAGAATTTATTATCTGGCCACACAAACAAAAATTTAAAAAAATGCTTCCAATTGCATTTCGTTGTCGGTACAGTAATGTTCAAAGCATTATCGATTGCTTTGAGATTCTGAAATTGAAACCAGCCGATCCCATCAAACAAACTTTATCATGGTCCGAATATAAAAATGTAACACGATCAAATATTTAATTTCATCTACCCCAGATGGGCCTAATTAATTTTGTATCCGGTGGATTTGGTGGGCGTACATCTGATGTTAAGCAATCATAAAGCATTGTGGATATTTAAATGTACTACCAGAACGTTCTTCGGTAATGGCAGATCGTGGTTTCAAAAGGATCGATGTGGATTTACAACATTTAAATTGTAACCTAGTGCGACCACCTAGTGTTCAAAAGTGGAACCAAAAGTAGTAAGCTGGAAGTTTTGGAACAAAAACGGATTGCAGCACTGAGGATTCATATAGAAAGAGTGATAGGAAGGGTCCGGGAATTTAAAAATGTTAAAGCACACGTATGTATTAATAAAAAGTTGATACGACATGTAATAAAATTTTTTTCTCTCTTCTTTTTTCTTTTTTTTTTTTTTTTTTTTTTTACCCAAACACCACCACATATTATAGCAACGACAATGTGGGCATATACAGCTGCCCTCCCGGCTTCAGCGAAGAGTGGGGTGAGTCTAGATACTGAAAGAATTACTATATATATTTCAAAAGATGACAGGTAGGCGCCACGCTATTTAATTTGTGACTCCTGTATATGCCGCTCATATAAATAGCGAAACATACACTGCTGCTACTACACTTACGCAATCTTAAGGTTTGTTGGTAGCAGAACACAGTATCAAATCGGAAAAACTTGATAAATATATACTTTAATAATCAGAATGAAATAGAAAGCAGAATCGCATCTGTGCAATTCAAACAGAGTATGAAGTACAATTATGTAACCAAAACTAAAAGAAAAAAAACAACGAAAGGTAATACGGCCGAGCTCAACCTTCACAATAGTAATTATAATTACACTTATATACATTAAAAGTTATTTCTGTATTTAAATTAAATTAAAGTACTTCATAATCGTAAGTGAAAATTATTTATATACAGTAACGAGTAACGATAAATTAGTGATTATCGCAATATCCCGATATTAGAAATAATGATATTTTGCTTATCTGTATTTTTTCTCTTTGACCTGCTCCGTTGCGTCGACGATGATCAATCTAAATCAAAACCTTCCAGAATGCGACGAATAGATAATGGGCTTCATAAGATTCCAGGAACCAGAACGAGAACAAAACTGACGTAAAAGGAATTCCCAAATTACTTGAATAATATGCATAAACCCAAAAAGGTAAACGCAATGATAAAAAGCCTAAAACGTCAAAAAAATCACTACTAATTAAGCGTAAACATTGTTAGTTACCTCTAGATATTGAACGGCTTCGTGTGATTTAGGTTCGAATGAAGACTTCAATCCGTAAATTACGAAATGCCAAAAACTACAAGAGTGGCAAAAATAATGCCCACACTGCCTTCAGATCCCATAAATGGAAATTAACAAATTATGCACAATTAAAAGCGAGCGGGACTATAACTTCGTTCGACCATTACATATGAAAGAATGACCAATTTTAAACGTGAATGCCTGATATGATAAGAACCAAAGAGGGCCAGGAGCGTACATTCATTTCTTTAAAATATTTAAATTATTGCGTTGTCTAACTAATGTGAAATTACGCATATTGTGACACTGTAGCATTAATCAACAAAAAAAACAAGAATTTGGTTTAAAGAAGAAGATGATTGTCAATTTCAAAAAATTATGATTTTGAATAAAACTACTGACGACACTGATTTGGATAAATAAAAATTTCTTCGAAAACTGCAATTACAAGCCATCTATGGGCATAAATAAAACGTATGCATTTTAAATCCGTAACAGACATTTAGATAATATAGTTGTTATTGCTTGTAGTTTAATTAATTTACAATCCGATTTAATAAAAATAAAATTAGTTAATAAAAATATGTACAGTTTAGTAATTAATAAATCTAGATATAAATTGAAAAATGTAATATATAGGTGTAAAAATAATTTAATGTCTATTGAACTAACTTTACTATACCATATTATTGAAATAGAAATTGACTTATTTTTACTGAATATAATATGGATAAATACATTTTAACCAAAATGATTTTGCTTTTTCAATAATATCTAAAATATAATTTTCGTCATATACTTTCTTCAATGATGGTCACCTTCTTATTGTTTTCTAAATCAGGATCATCAACACAAAACATTGCTCTATGTTTTTAAAAAGAAACATTTGCAATTGAATTTGTGCTTTGTATTTAGATTGAATTTGATTGCCATTAAAATAATTTTAAAAGTTTTATCAGTCATAGGGCATTTGATTTCTACCACGCAATCTTTCACCAAGAGCATCCGGAGATGCGCCTAATTCAGGATGATCGGAACTTAATAAAAGTCCAACTTTTTGTGAACGCTTTTTAAATTATTCTCAACTGCCTTTTATGACTTTACCTTCTAATGATTGCCCTCTTTGCATCGCAAATGAAGGTTTAATTTTTGATGCACCAACTATTTGTTGTACTAAAACACCTTCTGTTGTCTTGCAATGAGCTGCTTCATAAATTTTTGCGGCTGTGATACGACCATATCGCAATTCGTACCATAAGCTGCTACGGTGTTGAAGTTTTGTAGCATTTTCTGCTTGCTGACAAAGAACATTATCCATGTTTGTTGAAGCATAATTTTAAAAATTAAGACCTATATTACTTGTTTCTGCAAACCCAAGATTAAATGATGCAAGCTTAGTTTAGCATATACGCTCGGTTCTATGAAATATTTTGTTAAATGGCAATTTCTAACTTTGTGGTGTCGCTGGCTTCTAAAAATCAGATAGAAAATTTGAAGCTCCGGGCACATTAAATGAAAGAGTACTACCAAAATCTTTAGTAGTAAATGAATTTTGTATCATTACTTGATATTGATAACTTCGGTTTCTTCCAATAGCATTCTACATCAGTCCTTGCAGGTTCGATGCTTTTTTCATAAACCCACGTCAGGAATGCCAAAGCATGTTTGCAACCACCTTTAAATGCAATATATTAACCATTATTCGTTGAATAAAAAAAATTAAACCTTACTATTGGGGACAATCAAGACAAGTCACATACAATAATTTCTTTCTTCAGCTTCTACACTCCATTGTAACTGCATAATTCTACTTTTTACTTTATGTTCGGGGCATATTTGACATTTTACAATGCAAAAATTGTCCTTTTCTCTGAAGTTGCACATACCTGACAGCTGAATTTACATAATCTTTGCCTCATAGCACTAAAAGAAAATGTTATAACTATGAAGGTTCTTTGTTACAAATTTAGCTAGTTTGTTAGTTTAGTGTAAATCTTAAATAACTCACCGTATAGCTTTGACTCCTCTTTCATCTCAACTGAATTGTAACATTCACTTTTTGATATGAACTGCATAACCATAAATAAATCTAATTTCGGTAAATTATCGCTTTGACCTACTACAAAATCCTTTATTTCGATTCGACATTATGCATTAACAGTTAACAATTTTGTTGTTTGTAGAATTATGATAATACAATGAAAATATTTACTTTGAAAAGGTTAAGTTTCTTGAAACTCTTGGTCGAAAGGATTCTATTACGTCACACTCAACTCGGAAATTATTCGTGTAAAAACGACCGTGGTCGGTGAATTTAAATTTTTGTTATAATAAATTGTTTAAATAAAACAAAACTATGTGGTATTAGAAACTTTTGAAATAAGGAATATTTTGATTTGTTAACACGGTTTATCAGAATTGAGGCTAAATAAGTTCATATTTAAACAAGTACTGTTGTCTATTCTTGTCTATCGTCTTCGTCGTCATTACGTAACGACTGTTGTAATTCGACTTCATCAAGAAGTACGGCAATTTCGTCTACAATAATTAAAAAAAAAAAATTAGAATTAAACTTACCTAAGTCGTCGGCATTTTGGGCAACGCGTGTTGTAGATGTCGTCGTCTAATTATTAATAATAAAATGCTATTATGTTAAATTATCAAAATACATTTATTACCAACAAGTTTCCTGTAAAATTTGACGTGGAATTCTTCTTGTCTTTGACCGTCGTGTGCGTAATGCACTTGTTTGTACTACAAACGCGTTCGATGGTCGTTACCGGGACTCTCGTAGCTTCCTTCTTGCGAAAAATCAGCTACTATCTCGTCATGATTGTTTGCAATTTCTTATATAAAAATAATAAATGTTTACAATTTATTTTGTCGTTGATGCGATTAATTAAAAATGAAAAAATTATCATTGCAAATTGTTACCTTACGAATAGGAGATTCCACCGAGTTTGATTTTTTTATTTGAGGAAACGATGGGGGACGATTTTCTTTTAATTTGTGTCGATCGGGTAGAGGATTGAGTTATTGTTGAAGAATCGTCATTTTCAATACCGTCGTTTTCATCAACACGTTCATTGTTTTGGTTTTCCTTAAGATGCAAGTTTCGACCTTTTTTGTACGTCAATTTTCTCTTGCTTTTACGTGTCATTTTCTAGAATATTCTTTCATTATTATTCTTAATTAAAATTGTTTTATAATAATTATTCACCTTTCGCAATATATAATACAACAATTTTAGTATTTAGAAATACTTTTTTCTATTTCGCGTCGTTTACAAAGCTATTCGGAAAAATCATCAACCGGAAGATGGCGCTTTGAATTGCAAGATGTCCTCCAGTTGCGGTGAACAATACATGTTGTTCATACGGTTATAGTTACTTAAGAGATCTGCTTTTAACATTTTTGCTATTTTGAAAAAGTTTTTAGTCAATTTTAGTGTGTTATTACTTTATATTACAAATAGGTCATTGTTAGTTTATAGGGTTTTGTTAGTTTTCGCGTTTGTGTGGTTTAGTTGTACATATTTAAAACTTTTTAGATAAGGACTTGTGTAAGGAATTAAAGCACTGAGGGTTTTAATTTGATTGAGACTGGAACTGTAAGCAACCTTAGGTAGGTATTTTTATATTTTATTTGTGTTTTAGTCTCCATGTAGATTTATGGTGAATATCGTAAATGATTACATATTTAACTCTCAGGTGTAAAATGCCTAAAATTAAAATCTTAATAACAGAGATTCTGCAATATTTAGGCAATCGTCTTCGGCCTTTAAAGGAAGGGAAGCCGTGTATCAAGCTGGTCACATTATTTTATGCGGGATAGATGTAGAAATCCCTAATATGTTGAAGAGCTTATGTTTACAAACATCGGCTCTAACTTCTGAACCTCATGAAGTATCAATAAAATTGGAAGACAACACTTATCTTTCTTCATGCTCTTGCAAAGCAGGGTTATCCGGATTTTGCAAGCACATAATTGCTACATTGATTTATGTGAACAGGTATGAATCTCAATTTCATATTATGTATATTAATATACTTATATACATCCGATTTGAATGTATATTATGTGTCACTTGTTTCTTGTTTGTGCCTATGATCTTGTCTATACACCCTACAGAAATGAGGACCTGGAATATGTTAGTTGTACTGACGTCAAACAAAAGTGGGGAAAGGAGAAAAAAGCAATACAGGAAAAGTATGAGGCTAGACCTGTACATGAATTTTGCCATCCAGTTATAAAACCGACACCAACTGCCAGTTGTTCCGAAGAAGTCTACAAAGAAATTTTGACTTATTAAGACATGGTACATATCAAAATAAATTATATGCTTTTGCTGTTATTTACTGAGTATAGTGTAATTAATTATATGTAAATTGAAGGTGTTGGAAAATCATCATTAGTAACATTTGTGAGCGAGCGATGAAAGGTGAAAATCAATTAAACAAAATAAAAGGTATACTAAGCATATTTTTTGAATATATATAATTGTTTTTGTTTTTATTATAACATTTCAGGATTGCAGAGGATGTAACATCCATTTTCAAGAACATTAATTGCAGTACTTTCTTGCCAAAAAATGGAAAATATAAAAATTATTGTAGACAGTCTTACTTCCTGCTGCAAAATTTTAGTAGAACAGTTGCAAAACGCAAATACGTTTATAATTGCAACGGAAACTTGCCAAGGCTCGGAGGCTTGGAAAAATGAAAGGCAGCTAAGAATAACAGGTTTGTTGACATACAGTGTTTAATCGCAGACAAGGCAACTTATTTTTGTTAGGGTCTACATGCTATGCAATATATACATTTGGCACAATCAAAAGATGACTGGGAAAAGAAATCTATGAATTTTTTTTTTTCCAAAGGGATTCTACAAACAAATTTACAGAGCACGGGTTAAAATATGAAAAAGAGCCCAATTTCATTGTTTGCTAAGAACAACAACGATACACATTTGTGAGCCATCATTAATAATTTGTGATAGATTTCCTTGGTTGGCATATTCACCAGATGGGATAATTTTTGAAGACAATTTTCCGAAACTCTTCTTTAATTAAAATGTCCTTACATTGGTAAAAATAAACTGTTTCAAATTCAATTTTGATAATTTTTTAGGCAAAGAACGAGGGTGAAGAATCATTTATAAATTATGTAGTTATCTTGAAGAGATCAATGGTAAAATTGCATTAAAGAAAAAGCTTATCCGTACTATGGCCAAGTACAATTAGGCATGGCTATCATGAACCTGCCACTATAGGCATTTTGTTATCTACGCATCGCATACAAAACATACTTAAACATAATAGTATATTTTAATGAATTATTTGCAGAAGATTTAATAAGAACTGTAACTAACAGAGTATTTCAGGAAAATGTTACACTACTACTGTTTGAATAAAAGCAATTAGTAATTATTTTAGATTTTATTAAATGTACAAATTTCCAAATAGTGTACATAATTAACGATCTTTATAATATGTACTTCGTTATTGATAATGCCAAATCTTGCAGCGAACAAATAAACAAAATACATGCAAATTTAACATATTAGTGATAAGTTTTGACAAAACATTGTAAGCAGCTTACAGCTGTTTTCATTTACTGTCCCTTTACAGGTCAGTTTTATTGGACACTTTGTCAAAGTTGTCGCTAACAATGTTTTGTGAAAACCCTATCAAGATTTACTATCTAATTCAAATACATATCGTATCACTAAAATTTTTCATCATTTATAATTGAGAAGACATATTCACTGTCGCTGCCACAACTGTCATAATTTCATCAATGTGCGGAATCATGTACCAATCAACTTGATCATTCAGTATGTTGAACACTTTAAACGTTGAATGGCTCGTTCTACATGTACTCTTGCTCTTGCAATATCTGCTGTATATGTTGCTTCAAGGTCTGTGAGCTGCTTTTTTTCTTAAAAATGGTGGTCTAATTAATTTAATCAAGTGTTCCTCACATTCTTTTCAATTAAAACACCTTTGTCTGCCATCACAGCATCATACCGATCTAGTTTTCAATAATTTTTTCTTTATTAAAGATTGCCTTGTCAGTTGCTCTGCCTCCATAAGCTTTGCTAATGTATGATATAAGCCCTGATGGTGTAATTCCAATTAATATTTTGATTGTGTGACAGCTTTTATAATGGGAATAAGAGAGAATTCTACACTTTAAGCACTGTGATTTTTGGACTCTTATTTCTGTGCAGTCTAATATAATTTTGTAGCTTTAAATTTCAAAGCATTTTGGCATGTTTGTAAAATTTTCTTTACTTGGCCAGTATATAGCAGGCTTGATACTTACAGCTAAAATGCTGAGATATTTATAAAATGTTCTTGTGCAATTTGAAGGAGACATTCAAATAAAACAGAAAGGCATATAAAGGATAAATTTGTTTTAGCTTGCATAAAACTAGCAGCAAGTGTAATCCAATGTGCTTATGTGTCATATTATTAGAATTCACACATTTTCTGCACATTTGTAGGTTTTGAACACATCACGATTTACCCCTAAAACAAAATTTGAAAATCGTTAGTTCCAGTAGTTTTTAAAATAAATGACAAGCATTACCTGCAAAACAACTAAGTTTTTCATCCGTGTTCAACAAATCTTCCATACCAAACCTACAAAATCAGTTTGCGTTGCTTTATCTTCAACAAATGGGAATGTCAAGACGAGGGCTTTGTTTTATTTTGTTCAGTAATAGTTTGATGTTCTTCAATTTGAGGATGTTGAGATGTTGAAGGAAGGCTAGGTAGATCCATTGGTACATCTAACGGATCAAGAGCTAGTTAATTCGATTTTTCTAAACAAAATTTGGTGTTTAAACAGGAAAATTTGTAACATCATTTAATTACCTCTGCCGATCAGAGCGTATGTTTTGCTTTTGCTTCGTATCATGTGATCGAACCGGCAACTTCTGTGACGGTACAATATTTTTAGAAACTTTCGACAGCCTGGACCTAAAATTAAACTTGAATGATAATGATATACATTGTCGAATGTAAGGTTATATTGAGTTACCCAAAAAAATCAAAATCTTGAAAGTGGAGAGCAAACAAGCATATATTTGCTATAGGTTTTCCTATTCGGAGAGCATTCTTCCACTTTTCTTGCAATTTTTATCTTGCGGGAAGGTATGTAATGATATCTCAGTAGTAGATTTGCAATTTGGAACAGAGCAATATCTCCTTGATTTCGTCGCGATATTCTTATGCACTCGCTGCATACTGCTCTAACGAAGTTACTTAACAAGTTCTATTTAATAATTCACGAAAACACAATAAAAACAACTGTAAACGTAATTCATACAATAACAACACATGTAAACACAAGTTGTTGTTCACTGAAAGTGAAGTTTACATTTCTCCCACAGGTGTCGCCCACTTCGTGATTTTTCCAATAACTTCACCAAAGCGCGTTAATTAATAGAAATTCGAGGCGTTTATAGCGCTGTGTACTTATATTTTTTAATGTTGGTAACACTAACACTGAATGTCAGAAATCTACGTACAGTTTACATAACCTTGATTTTTTCTTGGTCGATTATTTATTAATAAATACAAGTAAACAAACAAAACGATTTACTTTAATTATGTGACGAAAATGTACAATTATAATAAATATTAATAGTTACATTGGAGTTTTGCTGAGGATTAATGTTAATACCGGCACCAGTTAAAAGATTATGGGTCGATACGATATTGTGCTGAGAATTATTTATATTAGAGCTGTGTGACAGTCGCTGGAAGCAGAGGAACATCCGGCGTTAATATTGGTGGCTCATGAAAGCATTTGAATGCATAATTAAATCCGGGACCAGGTAAAAATTATGACTTGTTACGATATTTGTTGAAAATTATTAGTAGGAGTGGTGTGACAATCGGTGGAAGCAGAGGAGGAACGTCCAGGCAGGTTACTATTGGTGGGCTCTGATGAAAGCATTTGAGAAACTTGAAGTTTGTTTTTCAAAGACGCGTCAATA
The DNA here is from genome assembly GCA_030710515.1 of Abscondita cerata. Lineage (NCBI taxonomy): Eukaryota > Metazoa > Arthropoda > Insecta > Coleoptera > Lampyridae > Abscondita > Abscondita cerata. Next base: position 6,966 of record JALBCR010003543.1, on the reverse strand, counting down.
TAACTTTCTACAACCCCAGAGGATTTCCATCCCCTGTGACGCTTAATTGTTAGTAAATCACCCCCCCCAATCTTTCAAGTGTGTCGCACTGGTTCTCCCAAAATAGTGCCCAGAAAAGTCAGGGTTGGGCAATTTCAAGTATTTGGCGATATCCTTGAAACTCTTCCCATGATGTTAATCCCATTGGGCTGTTCACAGGTGGGATGCTTTATTTCACTTGAATGAACTTATATGGCAACCCAATTATAAGAAATGCTTATGTTTAAACGCAATATCGTTAATTTCTGTGAATTTTTAATACTATAAGACATGCAAAGTTCCATAATCTGACAGTTTGTATTATTGCCAACCTCAAAATTAAAAATATCGACATGAATTTTTATTTCAAAATATATTTTATTTATTTTTAAAAAGAGGCGCAAAATAGAAAATAGTGCGATACCTCAGGCAGATTTTGTCGCACTTACTCAGGCACTCCTCGCTGCGCCTCGTCGTGCCCTAAACCCAAAAGTGCGCGTCAAATGCTTTCTTATAAAACTCGTATCATAATATACTATTGTAGTTTATTGATGCACTTTAAATAAATTAATATTTACGATAATCTGTAATTAACGCTAACGTAGAATCATTCAATTACAAATGGTGTGTTTGTTGTGAGCGTTTATGGGTGTTTCTATGGTTACCTACGATTTTGTATTACTACATTTCTGTTACTTCGCGAAAAAAATGAAAATGTAGTTATACCGTTTGGATTAAATTTCTTGTTGTTTATTAGTACTACTGGTCATTAAAATTTTACAATTTTGATTGAAAACGTTGAAATTGTAAAAGTAAAAGTAAATTTAATGAAAATATTTGCTTTTAGTGTCTACTTATTTAAATAGGTATGTATTTAAAAATTCGTACTTGTTTATTTGAAAGATCTAAAAGGTAAACATTTTTAAAATGAATTTTATACCGTCGGTTGAAATTCTATCGAACTGTAAAATTTATTGTAAACTTTTTGATTAAACATTATGTTTTTTTTCCATTGACATGAAACTTTTTGAAGTATACCTAATAATAATAATAATTTATTTATGTTTTAACATAATAGTTGTACATTTGTCAAGTTATTGTTACGATATATCTAGTGGCGGATTTACAAATTTGCCGCTAGTAGGCTATTCAATTTACCGCCCCTACTGACCTTTTGAAATTCAATACGTTAGTTTAGTTCACAATCATATTAAAATACCTACACCATATGAACAATACCACACAAAAATAATGTGTAGTCGGTAAACGTTAGTTTTTGTTAAATATTTTTATTGCACTTACAGTTTAAAACACATGAACATTTCTATTAACACCTTCAATGCGATAGCTTAAGAGTCTCTGACTGCGGTAAATGCCTCCCGCGGCATTTCAAGATATATCCGTTTGGTGCGGTAAATGCCTTCGCATTTAAGCATGCTAGTAAAATTTGCATTTTTTATGATAATAAACAAGATTAGGTTGATAATTTTTGACTGAAATAATGAAAATTAGCAACATATTATCGGTACTGTACAGGATATTGATATGTCTTTTGAAACATTTCTGATCTCACGTTATAAAGTATGCTTGTCCTAGAGAAATATTTAATGTACTGTACTAATTTATTAAATATTAAAATATGTATAAAATAAATTGAATACACTTTATTGAAACAAAATCTATTTATGTGCAGTAAAAACATGTCAGGCAGTATCCTGGTTGATTGAGACAGTCGTTGCAATATGAAATAACCCGACGAACTTTCTTGTAAACTTCTTACTGGAAGTGTTTCTCGGAGCTTGTCGTAACACTTTACAAGGTTTTCTTCTTTTTCTACCGGGACCTTCAGGTTTTACAAAGGTGTGCAGTCTTTTCTTCGGTTTTACTTGATCAGGTCTATCTTGTTCTTCAGTTTCGAAGTCTTTTAAATTGTTTATTTGTCGACGGAATTCAAAAATAGACACTTTTGTTTCAGATATCATATTAAAATAATCCAGGCATTAACCACACTCGTACCAAATATTAGCTCAAATTACTTTTCGGTACCATTTTAAACTTTACGTAAAACTGAAGAATAAGATCACTATAATCGACTCTTTTTTGCGATTATAATCTATAACACATTTTGGCTTGAAAATAGGTTCTCCTTTTCTATTGCGTTTTCCTGTAATGTAATTTGTGTTACAACATTGGTATTGAATAATTCTAAACTTACCTGTATCAACAAGTTCGGAAGAATGTGATGGCACTGTACTGAGCATAAGTACGGGTCGTTTGTCGACCCACTTAATAATTTTGATGTTATCTTTCTCTAACCCAAAGGTTTCAATTTTTAATTTTTTGTTACTTACTAACTTTGGTATTCCCTTTCGGTTAGAACGTAATGTACCACAATACAAGGATTTACACTCTAATAGTTTACTTGCCAATCCAATGCTTGAATAGAAATTATCAGCATAAACAATTCTGCCTTCCTTTGGAGAAATGGACTCAAACAGTTTTTCTACAATCGTTTGAGAATGTCCCAAAGATATGTCTGTATCACCTTTTCCAGCATATATTTTCAAATTGTATGTGTATCCATTTGTTGTACATAATTTATATATTTTAACACCGTATTTGTGTTTTTTATTAGGAATGTATTGTTTAAAATGTAATCTTCCACGAAATGGCACCATAGATTCGTCAACAACTAATGATTTTCCAGGTTGAAAATATTTTGAAAATTTGACACGAGCAAGGAGACCAATTTTTTCTAATTTATTTAGTTTATTATTTTGATCAGCCGCTTCCGTTTTTTGAGAATTGTAAACTTTAACAATAGCAAATACCTATCTTTTTGGCATAACTGAAGTTATAAGTTCGTTGTGAAAAAGAGGATGTTATACCAATACAAGTTTAGAGCAGGTACATCCACCATTCCCACTGATAAAGTAATCAATAAAAATTTTAATATTTTTTTTTTATTTGTATTGATTCTCGATATGTGGGATAAAATACTGTTCATTATTGATTTGCGAAACGATTTGTCTCTGTAACTATTACATTTAGGATTTCGTCATTAATCATATCTTCGAAAACATGTATATTGGCTTTTCTAGGGGCGTAGGAAAGGAACTAGTATTTATCTTGGACTCTTCATTCAACATAGTAAAATTTAAAACCGATGGCCCTATATACATCCAGTGATTGTCTATTACATGTTTATCTAAGGAAGTTGGTATACATGTTCCATATCAGATAAACCATCTAAAAAAGTTCCAGATGTTTCTGAACGGTATTTTTCTGATGATTCCGATTCAGTGTCTTCAGTTGTTCTCACTACAAACGTTTTATCCGCTATAGAATCGTCGCTACTAAAGTCTCTTTTCGCTGTCACTAGAAAGTCTATTACTCAAATCACTGTCCCCAGAAAAACACGAAAGAGTTTGTGCTATTTTAACAATTCTTTTACTGCGCTTCGACATGATAAGTTTATCCACTGATGTACAATAGAATAATGAGTATATACGTACTTAAACGCGCAGAAGAGCGAAACTGACGAGTTGCAACAAGTTCAGATTACCCCGGCGGCATTTGCCGCATATGTTGTTGATTAACTTCTATGCGGTATATGCCCGGGGCATTTACAAGAAAATATACAAAAATCACTTTGAAAGTAGTTATAGTTATATTGCTAGCTATAATGTGAAAAATTTTAAAATTGATAATTATGCGTTCCGTAAGTTGCGAAAGTTTACGGATTTGGTACCGCATAGAGTTAAACCAATGAAATGCCTCCGGGGCATTTAACGCAGTGAAGGTGTTAAATAACATGTTAACAATCCGTTAATGGTGACAATGAGGTCAAATAAGTTTTACATTATCTTTTTGCGAGATTTTAAATTCGCAAAATCATTAATTATCGTCGTATGAAATCTTGTCTATTAGTTCTGACTCTATGCACAAAAGATAAAGTGTTGCTTTTTTACTTAAAGTAGATCAAATAGTTTTTTACCCGTTTCAAGCAAGAAAGCTTCTCCCTGAACAATTTGTCACTGGTGTGCATAGAGTCATGCGAAGTGCTATATCCAAGTTTGATAAATGTGTTCAAATTGTTTTCGCAGGAACAAAGATAGACTTCTAATGATCCAGAATCTGGTTTTATCAAAATTCGTTGAGAAGAAAGGTGGCATTGAAAGTGGCGCATTCCTGAACTAAATCAGTTTCTAAATCATTAGATACATTTTTTCCAACGAAATGGCTTTTTCCGTCAGGGTCGATGGTAATACTACTCATTTTGGTTAGAAATGAAAAACTTCTCGTTAAATTCGTGGTAAGCCTTGCCGTTTCTCTAACTCGGATACGAGTCTATCTATGAGGACGAGAACGTTAACCTTTGAAAGTCACTTGCAGTCATTGTAATAACTTCTTCAGATGTTTCATCAAATCTTTTTTTCTTGTCCGTTGTCTTTTTCAATCTCTGTCTCTGTTGTATATTGCTTTGATACGCTTAATTCCATCGCTTTTTCTTCGAAATACTTAAAATTCTCTCGTTCAGCTACAAAAACTTACGGAGATCGTAAAGATCGGCAACGGTGATCAAATCTACGGAAGCCTGAATTTGAACACTCACTTTGTTTATTCTTCCAAAAAACATTCCACACAACAACCATTACCGCCGTTTCCAGTTTCTCCAAATTCAAAAGTATTCCCGCCGCTTGTCGCGTTACAGGCTTTTCGGTACAATCATCTTTGATTGATTTCAAAGTCTGAAGAACTTCGTGCCAAGAATCTCTCAAACTTTACAAGCGTCCTCTCGCTGACCAACGTGTCAGATTCACTCTCTTCAGGGTTTTGCCTTTCCCGATTTCACTCATTAATTTGCCAGCGTTGTGTCGAGTTTACAAAAACGTAAATTTCCTGTAGCATCATGAAAAGCGACAAGCTTTGTACACGATTCAGCAGCCGCAGTTGCCACTAAATTCAAAGAATGGGCAGAACAAGGCACATAGTGCAAACGGTGCTTGGTTTCGAATTTTTGCCTGCAAGCCATTGTACATGCCAGACATGTTCGCGGCATTATCATATGACTGTCCACGACAGTCTTCAATATTTATGCCCAGTGTTTCGAGTTCCGAAATAATGACAGAAAACATTTCATCAGCTTTATGTCCCACTGACGGCAAAACTTGAGAAATCTTTCACACGGTTCGCCTGATTCCAAAACGTATCTAATGACAAGGGTAAGTTGATCTACGTGTGCTATATCTGGTGTTGAATCGATGATTAGAGAAAAATATTTCGCTTTTCTTATCTCGTCTGAAATCTGTTTTAAGACTTTATGACCCATCAAGAGAATAAACTCATCGCAAATGGTCTTTGATAAGTAATTGGTACTGCCTGATCCTTGATTCCCAAATCGTTCAATATGACTGGCTAAAAAAGGATCGAATTCCGCTAACAGTTCCAAAATCATACAATAATTCCTGTTATGTGGATCGCCGAACTTTTCATTTTTTCCTCTGAAAGCAAGGTTCTTGAACACAGTCGCTTCACTACAGCAACAACTCTCTTGAGAACATTTCTCCAATAAGTAATTTTTCATCAATTTGGACCTGTAGTAAATTGTCGAGTCGGCCATCAATCGCACTCTAGCTTTCAAACTAAGAATACTAGATTTATGACGTGCAGAGTTTTCATGCTGAGCTACTCGGTGTTCTGCGTTTTCCAGTCATTAAATCCTTCGTTCTCGAACTGAGTCTTATACTCCAATGGACCGAATGCCAAACAGGGTCCGCAATATACAGATCTTTTACTTCAGAATAAACAAGCCAATTTCGGTCTTTCACTTCATTATTTTTCATTTTTCTTGAAGATACTCACTGGCAAGAAACGACGCTGATCGGCATATATTTTCACTTTTAGATAGTCACAAGATTTATTTTGATCGAAGCCGGACCTGCGATAATTCCTTAAGGTATCGTTAATTTCCCATAAAGCTGGATCTTTGTTTAGATTTTACTGTTGTTAGCACTTGGTCATTTTTGTACTTGACGTCGGATTCGGAGACGGATCTTCAATTGTTATACTTATTGATGATTATCCTTAAAAGCAGATTGTTCAACAGGCGACAGTTGTTGTTGGGCCACAGAGTTCAAATCCGTTTCATTTTAGATTGGATTGTATCAGTGCATGTGGTTGAAGTTCCTGGTCTTACAACACTGCTTTTACTTCCACTTGTAAGAAAACAGTCCATTTTATCGTTTTACGGATAATCTGTTCTGTTCTTCTTTTTTATTTTGCCTTTTTATACTCAGCTCCACTAAGTCGCTTTCTTCGATCACTCATTCTAACGATTTTTATTCAAGAACTGAAACAAAAATAACATTACATTGGGAGTTTTATTTTCGTACATAAGTACCAGTACCTTTGTTCAGACTCGAATACTTACCTAAATTAGCAAAGGAAATAGAGATCAATCGACGGTTAAGTACCAAACAATGCTACAAACAAAACGTTAACTATCATCATCATCATCATATCAGCCGAAAGACATAAGAAATAAAAGATTTTTTTGCACTCCTGTAGAGTTGACGTTTTGTAGATAGCAGTGTTTGGTATTTAACCGTCGATATTTAAGTATAATAAAACAAAAAATTTGAATTTCTACGCTAACCTTCCGAATCAGCATCGTTGAATTACTGATTCGTTACGGATGATTTATTGTAAAACATTACAATACTTACCTATAAGTATGTAGTGTTGTATGTATGCACCAGGGATGCGATGTTATGAAATTATTCATATATACCACTAAACACTCTAAAACAATATAAAATATAGCACACAACCAGAAAATCTGCCTCGAAATACGAATATTAATACGTGTACTTATTAGAAATTGCAGGACGCAATAAATGAAGTGACTTTTCATTTGTTTTGTTTGCCACTCCACTCTATATCTAT